>JAOTRH010129135.1:0-14367 GCA_034768845.1 Heliamphora exappendiculata | reverse complement strand
CAGCCGATCAAAGCAAGCTCACGAGGGCGGCAGCCCGGGAGACTCTCTGAGAATCTGACTCCGACTCCGAACTTGGAGACGGATCTTGTTCTCTAATGATGATGATAACGGAAGTTGTTGGTGGCGCAAGTGACTTTCTGAGTACGGCAAGGGTAGAATCTATTTCTTCCTTGAGTGCCGTCTGGAAACCTCTTGTTCTAAAAAAGAAACAGCCCTTAGGGAGCGTAGTAGGCAATATTGCACAGGACGATTCTCTTAATCTTGCACTGCATAAGAATCTTGTTGCATGGGAGTTTTCCAACAAAGATGTTTCTGTGGGATGGTAAGACGTGGACAGCATAAGAGTACACCATTGCAGAAGTGTGTTCTGGTGATCTTATTGTCTCTTTTACCAGCAGTCTTTACATATAGGAGGCTCTGAGCAATACTAAGAGTCTAAGAGTCTAAGGGTCCCTAATATTAGTCATAAGAGGATCAAGATCCCAATGAATGGAAAGATTATAATCATGATAATGGATACTAAAAAGTCCTGAAAGCAATTGAAAGAGATATCAATATTTCGGGATATAAAGGTGTAAGGATGGCTATCTAATCTTAAACAAGAGATCTCAGTCTAAGTCTAAGTCTAAAAAAGAGGTCAATTAAGTGAAGATAAGAATCTTAAGATCATAATTTCTATTGGAATGGGGATAAAAATTTTATACGACATATTATGTGCAAATATCATCAGTTTATGGCATATATAGTACATCTTGTATGAGCAATGCCCAGAATGTGCCATCATTACGGGGAGTTTTTAATTTCTGTCTGTGGAGGCCATTGTTAGGAACTTTCTTGTGTTTGTAATTTCAAAATTTTTCTCCTCCATACTAGCCTATTTTTTGTGTTCCCCCTATGTATTGTGAACCTATGAATTTCTCTGTCAATTGACAAATATATAGATTTCCCCAGCTATACAGATTATTGTTCGATGGTTTGTGCAGGAACTTTTGAGGCATGGGATTGCAAAAGGCAGCGGTGGAGTACGTCTCCTGTATGTTGTGCTTATTGGCTTGCTTGGCATTCTCACGGGGTTTTGTATGAGGAAATCTTGATCGACTCTTACATTACATCTTATCGTCTCTCATTATTTCTCACCATCAACCACAAGAGTGAAAGAAGTTGATAAATCATTAAAGAAAAATTCAGTCCCTCCCCAGAGTAATGCTTTTCTAAGCTTTATTAGTTACATGTGGATTTTAGGACTGGTTTTGAATTGTAATTGTGAACATTGTGTGAGAATGAAATTGTACTTTCTTAATAATACTATTCTTTGTGCAAGTTTTTGTTCTGGTTAATCTCTGATGAAAAGAAAGAAAGAAGAAAATAAAGCTTTGATCTGGTTGGTCGGAAATGGGCACGACTTTCCTAGATATCTTTGCTTCGGCAAGTGATATGGGTGCTCCTGTTGCAGATTATGCTTGGAGGATCTTTAGCTTATGTTTCTAAGACACTGGGTTGATGAGGGATGTTCAAGATCCAATTTCTTTCCCTTTTGGGCCTTTTGTTCAAATGTAGAGGCAGGGCTGGTGGGTTGGACGCTGTTAAGTAGAGAGGAAACTGTAGTTGTAGGTTTACAGTCATGTCTTTTTATAGGTGCCTTATAGAGAGCTGGAGAGCAACCTTTCCTTGAAAGAGTGGAAGGTGAGAGCCATCTGAAGGTGGCTTTCTTTATTTGGTCTGCTATACACTGGAAGATTTTTATGCTGGATAAGCTTATCCAAAGTGAAGGGAGCATGTGTTGGCTAATTGGTGTTGTTGCTTGTGTAAGGAGGAGTTTATAACTCACACCATATGGGAGTGATTCCGTAGGGGTAATGTGAGAGGGAAAAAAGAACTAGTTCTTTGTGGGTCTCCTTAGTTGATATTGACCAACAAAAGAAAAAAAAGGGTGAGACTGGCCCGTGAGCATTTGTTGAAAAGTCTCTTCGATGCTTAAGTTAATGTTTTTGTAAGTAATGGAGATAAGATGCTCCAACTTTGGACTTCTCTAGGTATTTTGATGGAGTTTCAGGTCTGTACCTTAAGGAATCAAACTTCATTTTTATAGGAGATCCAGGCTGGACCTTTGGCACGGGATGGTCCATAGCTTTTTAGCTTTGAGGTCTGTTGCCCTGGAGAGATTTAATGTTGTCAGGGAATATCAGGATCAATTCGGCTGTTGTCCATGCAGAATAGTATGGTCTCGTCATTCTCATTAATGGTTTCTATTTCGACTACACTCTATCCATTAATACTCTGTGATTCGGTCACGTCGTCACTAATGGCTTTTAATTCGGTCACGCCATCATTTATGGCCTTTAGTTCGGTCATGCCATCTTTATTAATGCATCTGAGTTCGGCCTCCCATGTTACTTCGGCTTGTCATCTGACTAGGCCCGAACGAGAGTTGGGTACCTCGTCTTGGCTCTTGTTGGGTCTCGTCCTTGGCGTGCGTGGGCTTCAGTGTTTTGACTCTGCCATTAGGGTCAGTCCAAGCCCTAATCGACGATCTAGCCCCCTTCACTCACCTTCTTACTCATTATGAATATTCGAAAGAGTTGTGGGGCTTCGTTTTGTTCCTTTTTGGAGTTCTTTGGTTGTTTGAAAAAGTGGCTACTGACGTTTTGTCGGGAGTGGAGAGCGTAGGCCGAGCATGCTTGAGTAGGCTGAGCTCTTGGCTTGAGCAGGCTGAGTAGGTTGGGTAGGCTAAGTTCTAAAAGAGGTGGCCGAGCTCTAGAGGACGGCAACTATAAAGTTGCTCATATTCGACTTGAGTAGGTCGACCTCTAGAGGACGACAGCTATAAGGCTGCTCATATTCGGCTTGAGCAGGCCGAGCTCTAGAAGAGGTGACCGAGCTCAGGGTTAGATGTGTGGTTATTTAGGTCCATGATACACTTTCCTACGACCGACACATCTGATAAGGTGTAGTGGCAGTTGAATCAATCATGGAGCCTGAAGTGTCAAGGCAGGTTGACCTACACCTAAACATGGCCTGGGGTAAAAGGACAGTCTAACATAGCAAAAGAAACTTGTAGAGAGACATGAGTGGATGATAACAGTGACAAGTCACTATCAGGCAGGCAACTGTGTTCTAGTTAGAGCAAGGACAACGTAACCCGACCTGGTCAGGTCGGGTTGAACCCTCAAAACGGATCAAGTATATTTTTTCTATAAATAGCAAACAAACCAGTAAGCAAATGTATGTACTCTCATTTCACTAAGCAGAAACTCTGTCTATGTAGTCTCTCAACTTCTCTTTGTAGACCTTGCTTTAATTCGATTATCGGAGGGCTTATTGAAAAAAGTTACCAGCGGCTATCTTACCACTTTCTTGTGTAGATACACGTGGATGACACATTGGACTGACTGGCCAACGTGGTCGGGAGTGTAGATCCTTATCTTAATCATCTACATAAATATATATGAAAAATACTAATCATCGTTAATGGGCGGTGGGTAATAGATTTATAATGTATTGATATCTGTGCAAAATGTATTGATATTTGTGAAAGTAATATGCCCTACATATAAAAGTGTATTAATATTAAAAAAAAATTATTTTCATTACCGTATTAATCACCACCCAATAGGCAGTGATTAGCTTGAGTATTACACTAAAGAGCGAATGAACTATTACACTAATTGAAGATGTAACAAACCCTTAAAATCAGCACATTAATTTAAGGCCAAATGCATTCTTGTTTATAGTTTACGAAAATTTTAAAAATAAAAATACAAAACAATAAACATAAACATTAGGGCAATAACCCTTTCATGCCATGCAGATTAATTCTTCAACTATACAAACATTATGTACTTGATCATTCATTCGGGGTGTTTGGTAGAAGGCTTAAAAATGAGTTCTTTAAAAAAAAAAAAAACTTTATTAGCTTAAAAGTCAAAAATAAAAAATCCATTGCTAAAGACTTTAAGCCTTTTTTGAATGGCTTTTTAATTTTATTGTTTGACAAGGGAAAATGCTTTTCAACTTTTAGGTATGGTTGTTAACCTAGAGCTAAACATGCTATTTGACTTTTAATGCGTTTACGCTTAAAAATTTTAATAAGCCAAAAAAAAAAAAAAGCCAAACAAACAAAAGAGTTGTTTGGCATAGTTGAAATTATAAACTTGTAAGTTATAACTGGAAAGACATGATCATGATTTGAAGAATGTTATAATTTTTTGTTAAAAGTTTGAACTTATAACTTTTTTGCTTTGATCAGGTAAACTTTTAATTTTAAGTAACAAAATTTGTATTTGTTGATTTAAAATTAAAATTTTTAAAAATAAGATCAAACGAACCCTGTCAAAACTAATAAAATTGGTTAATTGGATAATTTTCTTATTACTTTTGCTCAAATTAAAAAATATTTTATACTTATGTTCTCCATAGTTAAGTTTAATGATTATATATAGTTAACATATTGATAACAATAAATTATTAAGTTGGATACAATGTCTTTTTAAAGAGAATGGAGATTTGAATAAGACCTAAGAATTAGTATTTTTTTATTGGATTTTTTAGTTTTCTAACTTTTTTATCAAGAGCATAAAAGTAATTTTTTAACTTTTTGATTAAAAAAGATATTTTTTTTTTCTTTTCCTGATTTCCCAATCATGGGGCAAAATTCTAGTTGAGCCCCCTGAATGGGAACTTGTCGAATGAGAATTAGTAATAGTGCTCTGCTTGTTATGAATATTTTTTAAATTTGACTCTCTAATTGATTATTTAATAGAAATATAATTTATAGGACCATATGCATTAATATTTATATAAAATATATTAATATTTTTAAAATTATAAATTTCACGTCTAAAAGAATATTAATATTGAGACTAAGCTTAGTTTTTTTTACTTAAAAGCTTTCAAAAAAGTTTACTTGTATGGCTTCTGTTGGTTTTTTTTATATATATATTTTTTGCAAAAAAAGTTAAAAAATTAAAAAATTTATAAAAAAAAATTAACCCAAACATAGGCTAAGTGTTCATTAAATTCTTAATAGCAGCCTATTGAATTGTCACTCATCATAAAATAAGCCATTCAAATGTGTAAGAAAATTTAACATCTCAAACATGCAAGATATATTCAACAAACACACCAACTACAAAGACAACTCCTAAAGAAGTGAGGAGGAAGAATATATCCACGAAAGGAGGAAATACTCCTAAATAAAACCCTTGATATTTACGTTTTTGTTTATTTTGATGTAAAATATTTTATAATAATTTTTTATATAATATTATTTTTAAATATATATATTTTTTATTTTTATTTTCTAGTGTTTGGGAAATACTTAATTTTTTTTTAAAAAATAAAAATTTTAATCAAAATATGCTATTAACACCGTCGCCACCGCGACCACTGTCATCGTTGCCACTACTACCATCGTGTCACGTTATAGCCACTACTATCACCATCACCATCGTCGTCGCCATCATCACCATTACCACCACCTCGAACACTGCCAACACCTCAACGACTATCGTTGCCACTGCTACTATTACCGCCACCACCACTGGCGTCCCTAGCATCACCGCTGCTATCACAATCTCGAAGACCACCGCTACCTCCACGATCACTGTTGCCACCGTTTCCTCCTCAACCACCACCACCACCACCACCACCCCCACCACCGTTGTGACCACTGCCTTCTCGATTGCCACCATCGCTGCCATCTTCACTGTTACCGTCATTGTTGCCACCAGCATGCTGCCGCCACTTCTCTTCTTCCACCACCACTATCACAACTGCAATTACCACCATCACTTTCATAGATCACCGGTGCTGCTATCATTACCTCCACCACTTTAGATGTAAAATATTTTATCGAAAAAATATTTTACATTATTTTAATTAGTTAAAAAATAAAAAGTAAATAAAAATATTTTACGTTGAAACAAACGGAACCTTAAATATGAATACTTGTTACAATTAAATTTTTGGCTAAAAAATTATTTATTCAAAAAAAAAGTCAAAGCACTAAAATTGAATTTTTTAAAAATCAATTTATTTCAATTTCTAAAAATTCACAAATAAACAGAAAGAAACAAAAGTTGTGCTAAATAAATTAAAACAGCTTTCTAAGACAGCCAAGAAAAAAGGAAGTTGCAAATGTAAACATCAACAAGGATATTGTGAAAATCTCAAGCCACCAACATTTCAAAGGGAGTTGTACCCACTTTCATAGCTTGGCCTTTTGTGGACTTTCTGTTACGTTTGATTTGTTTTTATGTAAAATATTTTATAATAAAAATATTATTTATGTAAAATTATTTTGAAAAACTAATTCTTTTGTTTTGTTTTTCGGTGCTCGAATGATATTTGAAAAATATTTATAAAAAAAATATTTTCAACATAATATGCTATTAAAATTGTTGTTGGCACTATCACCGTCGTTGCCACTACTATGGCAACCGTCACCATCTCCACTACTATTATTGTCATTGCTGTCGTTATTATCACCGCTGCTACCACAACTTCAAACACCGTCGCCACTTTTATGACCACTATTGCCATCACTATTGCTGCCATCGCTATTATTTAGGTTGTGTATTTTTCTTTTCTCGTGTGTTTTTCCTCTCATTTGACTTTTAAAGATTTGTATACGATTTGCTTCGAATTTCGTGACAAATCAATGTTGTTATAACCTTGTGAGTTCAAATTCCAACAGCATCCAAGGAGCCTTTTGATCTGTTGTTCCTGCTGTTGCAAAAGCTTCGTCGTTTCCATCTATTATTTCTATTCTTCATGGGATTTTGCGTATTAAGAATAATTTTGATATAATATAATATGAGATGGGACTTAGAAACATTACTTTTAAATTTGAACTTATTCTTAAACAAATATTCTAAATGAGGCTTGAACTAAAATCTCTCTATTATTTTTTTAGGCCGTTGCGAAGAATTAACGAAGATTTACTTGCATGGTTGTATTTTTTAAAAATTATATACAATAACTATTCTCAAATAAGAATTTTAAAAAGAATTTTTATAATATTTTAAAAAGAGAAATGCATTTGATTGTCAAAATTGAGAGTTATTTCGTAGTACACCAAGTTCTGGAAAAAGAGAAAATTAGAAACACTTTTAAATTATTTTCAAAATTTTTAATTTTTATCTTTTCTTTACTTAGTTTTTTGAAAATAATTTTCAAAAAATTACTAACAAAAGCGTTTTATTTATTTTTAATTTTAAAATAAAAATAAAAATAAAAACTGCAACCAAATAGGGCGTCATTTTTCAATTTTGAAATTTCCCAAGGTTTTGTAATGGTAGAAGTTTTCTAAGCTAATTGGTAGCTCTAATAGCTTTTGGGGATAAAACTGCTCAAATTATTAATAAATTTTATAGAATAATTAAAAAAATAAATAAAATTTATCTCTAACTAAGTACTTAAGATAAAACTCCTCACCAATTCTCTAATGTTTAAAATAAAAATATTCAATCACATAACAAAAATATTCTAATAAAAAAAAGAAAAAATAACTTTAACAAATAGAAAATGCATATATATACCATTATAAAGGAAACCTAAACATTGATTTCACGAAACCAACAAAATATTTTATTTTTCAAATATACCCCTAAAATAATTTGAATTTTAAAATTTTTAAAATTTTAAATGTGATTCCATAACTACCCACTCTTTTCCTTTTTTATTATTTTTTTTAATTTTAAAATTTTATTACTTAAATTCTCATAATTTATAATTATTTTATTTTATTTTTATAATATATTATTTTTTATACTTTAACTTAATTCGAGTTACACACACATCGTATGTGTCTCGTATGTGTCTGAATACTAGTATATATAAACACACACATATATAGCGTTTTACATTCATTAGAATTAAAACTTTCTAAAATGTTATTTTTTTTAAAAAAAATAAAATCTTACAAAAAAATTTAAAAATAAATAAAACTTATTCCTAAATAAATTCTCAAAATAAAACCCTCACCAAATCACTTGATTGCGATGATCATAGAGAGCCAATATATTTAAAGAGGGCAACACAATTCCATTAAAACTAGACCACGCCTAAGGCAGTGTTTGGTATGTTTTAAAAATTTAACTTTTTAGAGGTTAAATTTTTTTTATATAAAGAAAAATTAAATTATTTAGAATAGTTTATTATTATTATTTTATTTATTTAATTTTTATTAAAATGACTAATATGTCCATACATTTTATTTTTAAATTGTAATGTTTTTTTTAATTTTTGTTCGGAGAGTTAATTCTTCAAATTGAAGATATTATAGTCACTTTATTAAAAAAAATTAAAATGTTTGGAATGTGTATAATTTTTTAAAAAAATATATAAAAAAAATTAGTGACTTTTAGGGGTGCCAAACATTACAATTTAAAAGCTGAATTTTTTTTAAAAACATTAATTTTTAAGAGAAGCCAAACTGGACTAACTACTTTTTTTTGGAAAGAAGAAAAAAAGAAAAAAAGAAAAAAGGGGCTAAAATACTTTAAAAGCACGTCTGTTCTCTCTAAGCTGATTTCCACGTGGCGTGAAGGTCCTTGCCACGTTGACAAGAGAATATACTCTGCACGCAAGGTATTATTCCCTTTGGATATGCGAATATGCTCCCCTTACACGCCGCTCCAACCCCCCCACCAAGTTTCTCAATTAGTTAATTAAAAGCCGAAGGGCTTGTAACGGCTCGTCGGATTTACGATAATAGCCCTCCCGTAGTTTTTGAATTTCACTGTTACCTTGCTGATGGTCTGGAAATTGTGATACCCAATTAACGATATTGCCCTTTGTAACCCTACTTTGATTCGCGTAGACCATATTTGATTACGAGAATATTAAAATTAATAATTTATAAATAATAATATATAGTAAAATTTTTAAATATTTAGTAAATATAATAATTTATAATTAAAATAAAAAAATATTTATAACTAATAAAAAAAGTTATAAATATTTTAAAAAAATATAATTTATTAATAAAATTAATAATAAAAATTTAAAAATTAATAGCAGAAATTTTGCTAAACGCACACTATTAGTACATAATTAGTGAAATTGGTAATAAGTTAGTACGTAAATAATGTTGACCTTTTTAGCGATACTTTGATTCACTTAAAGTATGGTCTTGTTTGGCAATTGATTTAAAATTAATTTAAATTTTTTTTTGATTTTTTTAATTTAAAATTTTAAAATATTAAAAAGTTTTATTTTTCAACTCAAAGGTTTTTATTTATTTTTGCTTTTCATAAAATTTTTTAAATATTTTTTAAAAATATCATAACTTGTATTATATATACATTTAATTTTTATAAAAATTATATTTTTAAAATTTATTCGTCAAAATTTATCAAGTAAGATTCATATTGAATATAAAATTATCTAAAAATAAAATTTAAAAAATTATAACAATTTAAAACAAAATTTCTTACCTTTTCGCTTAAAGCTAATTTAAGCGTTTAGCTTTAAAGCCAATCTATATCATGCCAAATGAACTTTTTATTCTTTTAATTTAATGTGGTTTAAAGTCAAAAAATATATTTAAAGTCAGTTACCAAATGAGGCGTATGCTTGATTACGCATATAGGATTACCGAGATTAACAATGAGGTAAAATTAATTTTAAAATTATTAATAAAATAAAATTAGTAGTGACGAATAAAATTTATATTATTTATTTTTTTAGAAAGTGGATTACTTAATAATATATTTATTTTATATAGAATTAATAAATTAGAGATAAAATTATTTTTTAAATTACATATTTATTTTCAAAACAAAAGTAGTTAATATGTAGAAAGGTATAAAAGTATTTTAAACCTTAATTCCTATGGTACTAAAATTTAATGCCACGTGTTTCAGTTAAATTGAATAATTATTTTTATGAGATAATTAGTGTGTTTAAATTATTAGTACTTGAAATATTATGAATTAAATTATTAGTAAAATATTTTTTTTTGTATAAAAGAATGTTATTTGGTTGAGAGAAGAATAATTTAAGAATAAATAATTCGTTATTTAGTAATTAATATAATTTTAATAAAATTATTATAAAATTACAAAAAAGTTAGATAATATTACCAAGACTCCTAAACCCATGTGAATGGTGAGATACTAATAGATCCAAGATGGAGGGAGTCTCATGGTAATTAGGAGGGTTAAGGAAAAAATCCAATCTCGCTCTTAATTTGACTAACTGCAACCAATTATATAAAATTATTTTTATATAGTCTAATTCTTTTTTCTTTAATCCTCAAGCAAAAGGGCCTATGATATTATTAAATTTACCCATTTGGGGGCATGTTTGGATATAAAATTAAATAAAAAGATAAAATTATTTAAAAATAGTCTCATATAATGCTATATTTGAAAAATATTTAGTGGGAGTTTACGAAAACTCCCCAACCAACTTAACACCGGGGACTATCCAAATTCTACGGGCGATATGAGTCGGTTAGTCTTGGAATTATTTTAAGTATTTTTATACATAAAAAATTATAATCATACTAAAATTATGTCAATTTAAATATTATATACTATTTACTCGTAAGTTATAATACTTTTAGCTAAATACTACTTTTAGCCAAATACTATTCAATAAAAAACTATTATATTAATAATTTAAATACACTAATTATTCCAATATTAAGAATCTATCCTAATCTCATACGTCAAATAAACAACTCCACGGTGAACCAAAAAGATTATTGGTCCACTCCATCATCTATCCACTAATCAAACAAGGCCTGAGATGATTGCAGCCGTTGGATGTGATGCATGTGAATCGGACGGCTCAAGTAATTTGATCAATTAAAATGTGAAAACAAAAGTTGAGATCAGTGAGGCCACTGAGTTGTCAGGATATTGGATTTATATCAATCACCAAACAAATTTTTTTTTCCATTTTTAACTAAAAATGAAGGTAGGAAATTTGTTTCTAATGTAGTTGTCCCTCATGGAAAATTATTAAGTACATCTTGAATATCGTCTAATATTATTTATATAATATTTTTAATAAATAAAAATATATTATATGTAGAGCTTCTTTGTTACGATAGATTGTAGATAGATTAAGATTAAAAAAAAAACAATATGGGACCTACTTGGTAAGAGATTAATTATTAATTCTTCGTTTGTTATGAGTAATTAGGATTAATAATTTGATAAATACTTACTAATATCTTATTCATAGTATTAATAATACCATGTTCTTATTCGTATTATTAGTACCAAGTTACATATTATTTTTTTTCTTATCTAACGGTTAAAAATAATTTCACAACTCTTATTTTATTCTTTATTCTACACTGACCAAACATGAATCGAATTTTTCATTGTATACGTAATTCATTCCATAATTCTCTGATATTAAAAAAAACATGTGAGATAATATTACTTGTCTTATATATCTTATTCAATTCTATTCGAAATACCAAACAAGTCATAATTTGGTTCTCTTTATCTTCTACTACCTAATAAAAATAGATTTACATTGTTCTATGCAAAGTATTTTATGCTATATAATTAAATAAAAATACAACATAAATAATATCATATACTACTATGTGACTATTAAATAATTATTCGTCGATCATGGGTTTGAAGCATTTTTTCTTGATGATCCTTCCACCAAACGTGTTGTGGTCCAAAAATAAGATCGCAACTTCTCTCCAGTCCATCCAATGATAGACTAAAGAGATTCAATTTTATTTTATTGGGATTTAAAATAGACTCACTTTGATGATCTGAGCTATTTATTTTATTTTTTTAACCGTATATATTATTACTGTAAAAAATTAAATTGATCGGATATCGATAACTAACTTAACAAATCACGCTTACGTTAATAAAAATAAACTGTGATTTATTTTTTAATATTTATTTTATCAACACATATATAATTTATTAAGACAATTATCGATATTCGAATAATTTAATTTTTTATAATAATAATATATACACTTAAAATAATAAAATAAATAATTTAAATCATCTAAATAAATTCATATTAGACCCCAAAAAAAAAAAAATTACCTCTCAAAGTTCAATAAAGGACTTGAGAGAGCCATGCTCCAAAAATAAATGGATAATATGCTTACACGAGGCCACTGGTGTCCATTCCTATAATTTATTCTAAAATGAAAGAGATTGATAAATGTCACTACGCGCTTAATTCCATTTGGCCATGCTAACGTTGCGTAAAAAGACTAAATTCTGAATTTTTTTTCATTTTTATAATGAAAAATTTTCAATTAATTTTTTTAAATTTTTGATTGACAACTAGCTTAAAAACTTATTTTTTACTTTTTGTATTTTTAACAAAAAAGCTAAATTGATTTTAAAGTAAGTTGTTTGATAACATAGTTTTTAACCTAGTTTTTTTAAAATTAATTGTTTAGATAAAAAAATTAATTTTTTTTATTTTTTATTCAAGGTGAATAATTTTATACATTTATATATTTGATATTAATAATTATATATAGTTAGTAGTTGTAGTAAATAAATTATCAATAAGAGATATTATTATATTTTAAAAGTGATAAGAGTTTGAATATAATATTATGAAAATTTATATTTTGATTTTATCGATTTTTTGGCTTTTTAATTTTTTAATTTTTTTGACAAATAAATAATTTTAACTTTTTTGATAATTTTAGTTAAAAATTCAAAGTTAACAATCAAAACATTAGCATAAGGTTTTACTAAGGCTGTTCAACAACCCGCCAAACATGTCTAATTGCTCCGCATTCGTCCGCTCCACACCCACCCAAGCAAATTTAAAAAGAAGAGAATGGTGGATTGGGTGGGTTGTAAATGAAATTTGCGAATCGGTTGGTGAGTCAATTTCAAATCATTTAACCCGTCCAGCAATCGACCCGCACTGCACATATTTTTTAGTTTTAAATTTTTAATCCAGCACCTCTTTAAAAACAAAATAGTCAAAAAACAAACAAATTAGTAAAATATTACTATAATATTTATTTAATTTTTAAACTGTGACAGCGTGGGTTGTAGATTTCTTTAAACAGTTTATTTAAACATTGCTGTTTATTAATTTAAACTATTCATTTAAATATTGTTGTTAAATATTTAATTTCACCACGTCATTCGCTTGTCTTGTGTAAACAATTTATTTTTAAATATTGTTAAAATTTGAACTGTGGCAGCGGGATTGTAGATTTCTTTATTTTTTTAATAACCCACTTAAAAAATAAATTTTAAAATTTTAATAGTCTATTTAATTTTTAAACTGTCAATTCATCCAACCAGTTATTGTAAAACTGTTCAAAAAAATAATTAATTCATCGATTTTATAAAATGGATGATTCGATGATAAATTAAAATTTTTATATTACCATAAATAATTTAATTAATAAATTTTTATTTAATTTATACCGCACTGATCTACGCACACCCTTAAATTTTACGAACAAATTTTGAGTATACATAATTTCTTGCAAATTACTTGTGTTAAAAAAATTAAGTGTGCTTAGTATATTGTAAAATTTTCATATTTAATGCTCTACTAAGAGGACAACTGGCCCGTTGAAACTATAAAACTCAAAAATCTACGCAAACGTAAGAAAATATATTAAAAAAATCTATAAAGATAGAAGTAGGAATCAATGAGTGAAAGCGTTTTTTTTTTTTTTTTAGGATAGTTCTAATTATTGTTCATTAAGTAGTGATTAATAATTTAATAAAAATAAATTTTTTTAATATTAATATATTTTTTATGTATAATTTATTATTTTTATAAATATAAATACACTTTATATAAATATTTATATATTATATATTCTTTAATTATCACCACCCAATAAAAGATGGTTAGTATTTTTTTTTTAATTACCCAAACACATGAAACTTGTTAGATGCTGTGATTCTCCTCAAGTTTCCATTCTATCAATATGACATGGGGGTTATATGGGCTAATACTAAGATAAAAGAGATTTGTGGAGAGATATGCTATTATTTATTTATTTTTTCATTTGTTTTATCATGTTTAAGATTTCTGATAGTATTATTTCTCATTTTTCGTCATATTTATGATTTTGAGTTATTATCTAATTGTATAAAAGGAATGATTAAATAGATGATACTAAGGCCGGAGTGACAATTAGTTTAAATTTTTTTAATTGTTGTTGTGCTTTTAGTTAAAAAGTTAAATTAAATTTAAAATAGATTATTTGACAATTTAACTTTTAATTTAGATTTTTTAAAGTTAATTGTTTGGGTAAAAAATTAATTTTTAAAATTTTTGTTCAAAGTGAATAATTTTATCTTTCTATATATTTGATATTAACAATTATATGTAGTTGGTAGTGGTAGTAAATAAGTTATGAATAAATGGTATTATTGT
>JAOTRH010129124.1:0-14367 GCA_034768845.1 Heliamphora exappendiculata | reverse complement strand
AAGAAATCTACATGAAACAACCTGAGGGTTTTTCTGGACCGAAAGGAAAAGTTTGTAGGCTAGTTAGATCTTTGTATAGTCTAAAGCAAGCTCCTAAACAATGGCATAAAAAGTTTGACAATGTGGTATTGTCTCACGGGTTTAGAATCAACGAATGTGACAAATGTGTATATGTCAAAGACACAGATGAAGGTTATGGCCCAAATATATTAAACCCAACTTATTAATTCATAAATGTTAAGTCAAACCCAATTCCAATCAAGTCCAACAAAAAGTTTAATTCAAGCCCAAAACAACAAAAAAACAAGCCCAACAAAAAAAAAATAGTCTTAGCCCAAACTTCAACCCAATTACAATTTGAATAAAATAATACAAAAATAATCAATATAAGTAAAAAGACCATTTTACCCTTGGAGGGCATGTCACATGATATCTTTGACAAGTGTCCAAATTTTTCTAATTTAAAGAAAATATCCGTGACGACAAATTTAAAAACAAATATATATATTTATATATCAAATCAAATTATATTGTCAAGTCAAATCAATGCATATATAAAATAGAAAAAAATTAAACTAGAAAGATTAATAATACTACAATATTAAATTAACCAAGTAAAATCTAGTATACCAAAAGTTAGTTTAAACTAAATCGATACATCTTTATAAAAAAACTTAATATAACCAAACCTTCATTGCATAAATAATTAAATTGTGGCAAAATAATTATGAATCATCAATATGATATACTAATTATAAAATTTATAAATCATACCAATTTCATAGAAAAAGTAATTAAAATTATACATTAAGTTAATTTTTGGACACTTTACTTAACAACAAGTAACTAAAATCATATTTGAAACCCCAAAATCTGCCATATATTCTCCAATAAAAATCACACTCTACCCATCACACCACCTCCCATGCAACAAATGGGAGAGGCTCAAGTCTTACACCACCACGCACCTCCATCGTGGCCACCTACTAACTCATCTTTTATAAATTAAATCACATCTCCCCAACCTCTATAAGTACCAAAATTATACAAAAATTTCGTAAGTATTAGATAAGTGTAAGTGTGAAGAAGAAATGAAGGAGAATAAAAAAAAGGAGAGGTTTCTTTCATTAAAACCAAGTCCCTTCCATCTCAACCTTAGATATCATCCCTTCAAGTAAGTAATTCTCTAATTCTCTCTCTCACACTCTTTTCTAATCTATCCCAAACTCACATCAACCAATGCTTATACTACAAATCATGAACTAGAACAAAAACACAAGAAAAATGTGTCATAGTTGAAATTTTGGGACTATTTTGGGAGTTTTGTGATTTGTTAAATAGTTGGATGTTTTGTATTTTTTAACTTTGTGGCTTATATATATTCTAGAGTTTAGATAAATAAACATACACCATATGAATGCAAAGAAAATTGATCAAACCATAGCTCATAACATGCTAGGTGGCTAAAACCAAGTTATGCTTAAATTTATTTAAGTTTTAATTTTATGTCCGAAACTTTGAACAATCATAACTAATTTTAAAAAACTCATCTAAACGAGTTCTTTATATCTATACCTAGGTTTTGATGTTAACTTTTATACAAAATGAGTTTGAACTGATTTCATTTGATAGAACTCTAGATATTGCATTTTTTCTAAAGTGTGACAAATTTAGACTAGTTTGTATTGCAGACCTAAAAATATTCCAACTTAAAATGAGATTCAAGTTTAGGTCAAAATATAGAAGTTGTAGGGAACATATAGATCTAGCTACCTACCAAATATTAGCCTCAAATATTAAATCTTGATAGGTCAAGACCCGCCTTCAAGACGCTGGTGTGAATCAGCAAATTAAATAATATTCTGTCACACATTTTAAAATGACCAGAAACTCCTATTTTTAATGATCTAATCAAAAAGTAATTTTTTTGAAAAATGTTAATAACATGTCAATCTAGCTACTATCCAAATATTAGAAATATTTTCCCTTGGTTGGTGTCCCAAACGAATTTCAAGCCCACTGTTGGTGACAGATTTCCGTTGAGTGTTTCTGACAGACTAAACCTGTTTTATATAATGACCCAAAACTCTAATATTTTCTAAACAATCAACCTTTGTACATTTCATAAGAAATGTAGGAGACATACTAAATTAAAACATATCCAAAACTGGGCCTATTTTGACTTGGTTTGATGCCCAAACACCTTACCAACAAAAGCACAATTTTTATCAAATATGCCTAAAAGTGCTGAACTGTTTTCTCTTAAATGAAATTAATGACCTAATTACCTTAAGATTTGACCTTATTATTACATATAAAAGTTGTAGAAAATATTTTTATCTAAGTGGTGTCTAAAAAATCAAAAACTTAACTCAAAATCTAGGTATCCCAAAACACTGTTATTATTTTTAAATTGACACTTGAAAATAGTCTTTTAATTGTTAAGTATATGATTGAATAAATCTTTGTTATTGGACTTGAAATATATTTTTTAATTATTTTAAATTAGATGATTAATGTTTTAAAATAATTATATGATGATTAGAATTCATGCTACAAAATTTGAACCCAAGTCTTGAGAATTATAACTCATGCTTCATATATTTGTACTTACTGTACTATAATTGATATTGTATTATGTAGCCCTCGATATATTCAAATGTTTTGACATGAGCACCGGCATTTTACATTTATGAGCATGTTGGAGTCTGTCTTTTATGTACCGGGTTGAAAGTTTTGGAGTCATTATTTTTTGTAATTCTAAGTCCAAGACGACCATGGTTACCAGTTGTTATTGTTTAAAACGTATTATTTGTGAACACCCTAGGTGTGTCCCTAATAAATGAAATTAAATTTTGATGAGATTTGTGTTAATGATATTGTTGGGCACCATGGATTCGTCATTGTATGTTATTATTGGTAATTTGGACTTTAGAGTTAACACTGGTGCAAATGCATCATGCTTCTTAAGGTGGGAGCGTCTAGACAAACCCAAGTTAGCCCCTGACCCCACGCTGTTGCAAATTTAACAATAAAATAGCTGTAACATGTAGCAGGGCGAATGATTTACTATTCGCAACGAGAAGTAGTGATAGCTTTAGTGTGCAATTTATTCGTAAAGTCTGTTCCTTAGAATTTCTGGGGTGGAGTTCACATAATCAATTGTACAGTTGGAAATTGGATTGTTGGCACATACATATCATGTATTGCATTGCACTCCTTGTATATTAATTATGTACTTAGTTATTCTCCTACAAATGTTGTGTTTAAATCTTTATAATTGTGAGTTTTAGTGGATTACTTGTGGGTTGACTGGGTAGGATTTTAGAATTTATTTCTGAGTTTCGGATGACGACATTTACGCCACAGGTGAAGAACAAGAATTACCGAAAGGGGAGTATCACAAAAAACCTGAGTACCTGAAAGAAGAATGGTACGATGAGCCACAAGGATTTGACATTGCTCTTGGGGAGCAGTAAATTACATCTTCCGGTCTTTCTTTTGTCTTTAAGTTTTTTATCCAAGATACTTTGTTTCATTTTAATTGATGACGGTGACATTTATACATACTTTAATATACATTTATACATACTTTAATATGGTTTGTCAGATATTTGAACTTTATTTATATAATTAAGTACTCTATTTATCTACAATGTATCGGTAGAATAATCCTAATTAAATAATAAAATATGTCTTTAACGTTTCCAAAAATTGGGGCGTTACAAGTTGGGCTTAACCCTTAGTTTTCTAAATAAATTTACATGCCAAATGACCTAAGGTTTACAAAAATTGAGTTATTGTATAAAACAATCAAGGATTTCAAATTGGAAATTTATATATCTATACGTAAATATAGAAATATGATAAATGAGAGAAACTTACATAAGTGAAAGATCAAAAGGTGGGTTTACATTGAGAATGGTGGCAAGCGGCGGTGGCAATTAGTGGTACAGTAGTGTGGGAGGCGATGACGAATGGTGGTGGTAATGTGCAATGGCGTGAGCGACAACGGTGATCGGCAATGGCGTGAGCGATGACGGCAATCGACGGTAGCTTAAGTGGCAATAGCGTGCGGCGGTGACTTGAACGGCAGTGGCATGCGGTGGTGGCTTGAATAGGCTTGAAACTATGGAGAAGATGACTCAAGAAGAGAGGTGTGAGACTAGTGCTCGATGAGAGTGTTAGCTATTCGATGAGTGTATGAGAGGGAATGCCTTGAAACTATTGGGAGAGAGAGAATTGAAAATTTTAATTTGTTTTAGTTAATTTTTAATCACATTTACAAGAAAAAATTGAGATTAAAAATCAGAATTTATTAGCACATTTTTTTAATAAATGAGATAATATATATATATTTTCACTTTATTTGATAAAGTGAGATTAAAAATTTTACTTATTTTTTATCACTTTTATAAAAAATAAAATCTTTTAAAATTTTTAAATATAATCTTTTAATATTAATATAGTAGTGCATGCTTTTCGACGACGTTTTTGTTGAGAAATTTGTGAGAAGACCGACTTGAAGACATGGGATCTTCACAAATGGGCTTGATCAAGTTGGAATCGGGAGCTTAATGAGCAATCATCTTCTCCATGAGACATGAACGGCATCTGAATAAGCCCTGATTGTGTGTGTGTATGTACGTGTGTGCGCACGCGTGCGTGCGTGTATGTTTTCAACAAAAATGCTATTTAAAGATTATCGATATCAATGAAAACTCCAAAAATTAGATTAGAAATTCTCTGAATTTTCATTAAAAATGCATAATTACATTAAATGAAACATTTGTTTCAAAAGACGAGACAATGTTTTGGATGTGATGTCTCATTTTATTGAATGAAATATTTTTCAACAAATGAGATATTATGAAGTGTATAACTACAAATATTTAATTTTTTTTTGAATGTGTATGTAAATATGTAATTGTCGTTATTTTTGAACAAATGAGACATTTTATGTGTATAAGGACAAACATCTCATTTGTGTAGAAAAATAAGAAATTTTCCTATATATATAAATGTGTATTAAAAAATGAGACATTGTAAAGTGTATAACTACAAATGTCTCATTATTTTTGAACAAATGAAATATTTCATGTGTATGATTCATATTGTTCAAAAAGATATTGTCTCATTTTCTGCGTAACTAAAATATTAAATTTCTCTATTTGTTTTCCTAGGATTTTTTTCTGTAGCTATTTTTCAATTCAATATCTCTCTAAGACACAAGAATTTCGCACAATGGGTTCAATCGCTGGTCCCATAGGTGAGTCTGACGAGTTGACTCAACACAAGGGACGCGTTGCTCTTATATCCAATCTATCTGTCTAAGTAGACCCTATGACAAGAGGTGGTCGCACCTCAGCTCTATGTTCTCATCTCCTTCCTCGACCATGCACAAATAGATAACGCATTCTATGGCATGTTTCAACCTTGGTGGCAACTTGTGCTCGTGGCGCCGCATAACGATCATTTTGGATCCTTACTCATTCGCGTGTTTTGGCAGCATGATTCCGACGACAACGACGAACCAAAGCTAAAGGATGACAAATAAGATGAAAAACCATGATGAGTAGAAAGGCCATGCGAAAAATATATTTGTTAAGAATAATCATAAATTTTAAAAATAAAATTTTGTATAATATTTAAAAAAATAATTAACACTTATTTCTAAATAAGTCTAACAAATATGATCTTAAATTAATTTTTTCTATAAATATCGTTATAAAATCTAATAGTCATATTTGAAGCCTCCCTAAAATAAACAAAAAAAAAATCATAATATAAGCTTGAATTTGAACTCATAAAAAAGATTTACCCCCATTGGATAGGCTTGGTTTGTTTGCATTCTTACCAATAAGTATAGATGACTTAGGTAAGCCGCCTAAAGTCCCAGCGTTTAGGTTTTAAAGGGTGTTTTTATTTTTATTAGTCTCATAAAAAATTATAAAAATAAAAAAAAAATTGACGAAAAAATATAGATAAGGTGAAAAAAGCCACGTGATAAGCATTTTGGCTTTTGTCATTTTTTTGTTATATTGTTTAATTTTAGTTTAAAGGAATATATTCTTTTTAGGCTTTACATACGCACGAGGACAAAAAAATAGTTGCCCACTGAATGACATAGACCTGCACTAGCTTTTTAGCTGGTATTTGAATTAGTTTTTTTTAAAATAATATTTAGATTTTTTGATTTTTAAAAAAAAATTAATGTAAAAATATATTTTAAAAAAAGTCAGAAAAAGCCTAATTAAATCAAACCAACTAGCTTTTTTTGATTTTTAAGCTAAAAAACTGGAGAGAAAAAAAATAGCCCAAACGGAGGCTTAGCCTTGTTGCTTGAATTTCTGAAAATCAATAATAAAAATAGCCATGTTTCCATACTTGTGGTTTTATTTCACCTTTTTAATTAATTAAGTTTTTTATTTATTTAACTTAAAAAATAAAAAGTTTGGCTCCAACATGGGTGGCTAAACGAGCTTTTTTATTTTTAAAACTAATTGTCGCCCTTTTTTAAAATGATATATTTTAACTGTTATTATTTAATGTATTTCTCTACTTTTTAAATATTTAAAAAATATTTACTCCAACTTTGCAATTTTAAATTTAAAATTCAAAGCAAAGTAAATGGTTAGAGTTTTAGATTCTCTAACAACTTGGTTAGAATAAATTAAATACTCTAGTTTTAGCAAAATATAAAAATAAATTTGAAATTCAAAATTTAGCACAATCAGAATATTCAACACATAAATTACATATATCAAAATAAAACTATTCTAAAATAGCGTATTTTAAAATTTATGATTGAAAGTTATATGTTCAATATTAAAAATAATGGGTACTTTCATAATTTATGGAGACACTAAGAGGCGTTTGGTAACGTTTACAGTTTTTTATTTTTTATTTATAAAAAATAAAAAACATATTTTTATTTATTTTTATAAAAAATAAAAAATAAAAACATGTTTGGCACATAAATATTTAAAAAGTGTTAGTTGGAGGTTGCGGATAAATACAATAGTCGGAGGTGTTATCCGGTGATAATAACAAGAGGTACAGATGGTGGTCAAAAATGGTGGTCGGAGGCGGTGATCGGAGCGGGCGGTCGGCGGTGGTGGCCAGATGGTGGTGTCCAATGGTGTTAGCCGAGAATGATAGCAAGATGTAGAATTGTGGTCGGAGATAGTAGTTGAAGATGGTGATTGGAGATGTTAGCCGAAAAGATAGTAAGAAGCAAGAATGGTGGTCAAATGTGGTCAAATGTGTTAGATTTAGGTAAACCAAGAGGGGGTGAATTGAGTCTTTAAAAAATAAATGACAATTTTAAAAAAAAATTTAAAAACCTTTTAATATAGTAGTAAAGTAAGATATGCAATTATATAAGTAATGCAAATATTAAAAGATAAGGGATAGAGAAAAAGAACCAGACACCAGGAATTTATAGTGGTTCGGCTTTATCCTAGCCTACACCACTCCTCAAGATCTCCCTTGAGTATTTTCACTATTCAGAATACTTCTCGGGCGTATTTCAAGCCTTTACAAGTTTCAAGTCTTCTCTTGAGCTATCTGAATGTTTACGAGCATATTCACAAGCCTACATCAGCTTCAAGAGGATCCTATAAAAACAAGTCTATATTTTCTTCTAATCTCTCTTGAACTCTTTTGGATGAGTTTCACTAACTCATTCAAAGGCTAAAGGGTGACTCACCATTGATTACAATAAATGAGATGTAATAAATGAAGAACAATCACTCTCTTTACAAGAATGATTTACAATAAATAAATCTTAACCGTTGGAGGTAGGTGAGGGCAATAAATGAAAGAACAATCACTCTCTTAATCGTTGGAGGTAGGTGAGGGCAATAAATGCCAAAAATTCAACCTTTGAGATCTGTCGTATTTTGAATTTTCGTCTTTAGGGTCGACACAAAGTGTCTAGGGCAGGGTTCTTCAAGTGGTTAGGTCGACACAAATCTTTTAAGGGGTCGACACAATTTCTGTATTTTACCTTCCAACGTTTTGGGGTCGACACAAATGAATCTAGTGTCGACTCGTTTGAAACTTTAGTATCCGGAGGAACCATTTTGTGTCGACCCAACTTGTCTCTAATGTCGACACTAAATCTCTTCAGAAAGTCTCGTTACTTTTGTGTCGACACAAATGTGCCTTGGGGTCGACACCAAAATTCTGCAGTCAGCTTCGATTTTTTTGTGTCGACACAAATCTTCTTGGGGTCGACACAAAAATTCTGTAGGCAGGCTCGAAACTTTTGGGTCAACACGATTTGCCTTAGGGTCAACACCAAAAATCTACCGGAGGTCTCGGTTGTTTTGTGTCGACACAATTTTCATTTGTGTCGACCAAAACTTCCGAAAATCAAAAGTGAGGATCACTTTTGTGTCGACACAAATTACGTTTGTGTCGACTCAAAATGAGTCCTGGGCGCTTCGCCACTTTTGTGTTAACACAAAGCTAGTTTGTATCGACACTAACTTTTTGGTACCTAAAGATCAACTTGAAAAATAGTTAGGGTGTCAAATCATTTGATCAATGGATGTTGACACAATTGATAAGTTTCAAGTATACTTTTCCTTAAAAGTGTTTGACTTAATTTTCAATTAAGATCAACATGAAAATATTCTAATTAAAGAATGCTTAACTGCTTGAACTTTTTGAGATAAAAGTCATTTCTTTTTTGGCTAAAGTGTCAACTTTGATTTTTCAAAATGTGTTAACACTTTCATTTTGAAAATATAAAATATTATCCATTTAAATTCATTTATTCTTAAAAAATGACTTATGAAAATCATCAAAATCAAGTTAAAAAGCCCTTGGGCTAACAATCTCCCATTTTTTATGATTACAATCATATTACCATTTGTTAGAAAATAATTTAAAATACTTTTTTAATAAGAGTTCTCCCCTTATCGATATGCCTTAAATAATAACAGCAATTATATCAGTTAGGCATACATCAGAGTGAAAATATATAGATTTTCACATGATTTGCACAAGTAATCAAGAAGCATTCAAAATTCATTCTAATTTGTGCAAAACATGTGAATATGTGAAAAGTAATTTACCCAATCACATTCAATTTCATATCCAAATCATTCATCCACACATTATATGATCAATCATAAGGATAAGCATAAAAACAACAATTACCATTCACCAAATAGAAATAAAAATTGTTCAAATATTCATAGCAATTAAATCATTCAACCCATATAAACAGATAAAGCAATGTATGTTTAAAAGAAAACTATTACAACTTCTTATTCCAGCAAAAAAAAATGTATGTTAACTCCCCTTGTATTCTTTTCTCTCCTTTTTCTTCTCTTTCTTCTCCCCTTTTGTAATCTTCAAAAAGTAGGGCTATTAATCGTCCATGAATTTCTTGAAATCCTTCTTGAAATCCTTCTTGACTTTGGCTTTCTCTTTGCTTGCGGAGGCTCGTTGTTTGACGGCGCGTGATCGTTCGTCTTTGACTTCACTAGCTGCGAGGGCTTCCTAGCGAGCTGCCATAGTCAGGTCTATTTTGTGCTTGAGTATCGCTGCTTTTTCTTCTTTTGTTTCCCTGGGCTTGAATTGATTTGCCCATGCCTTTTTTAGCCATTTTAAGTGTTCTTTCATCTTTTGGGAGTTGGCATGCACCGCAATGACGATTCATTGGTCATACTCCTTGGGCACTTGATGAAGAATGGCCTTGTTCCAATTGACAATGGATGCAATGTTCTCATCCATTATTTTGCAGAGGGCTCTCCCTGCACCAGTGGCATTTTTTACATCTCTGCGAAGGATTTGGTTGGTCTTGTCAAGGTGTTTTACTTTCTCAGAGAGGGAGGAGATGGTATGATGTAAATAAAAGAAATCAGAATCAACTTTAGCTTGAAAGAGAGTGACTTTTTCAGACAAAGAGTTGATTGAAGAAAGTACTTCAGAGAGATCCACTTGAACAGGGCCAGTGGATAATGATGCAGCAACAAGGGGGAACAGGAATTAAAGTAGTGTGAGGAGGAGCATCATGAGATGGTCTTAGAGTGTCAAATGAGTCATGAAAGACAGGATGGGAAGGAGGAGAATCAAGGTCTATGGGAATGGAGAAAACATCACGAGGATGAGGAGGATGAGGAGTTTTGACAGATGATCGGTTACATCTACGAATGGTGGTCCAAGCACCATCCACACATGCAATTTGCATATGTTTCAGGGAGGACTTTCCTTACAAATCATGCTTGGAAAAGGCAATGGCCTTTTCCACAGAGATGTTGACCTTGAAGTGTCGAAACACTTTGGTTAGATACATCCCGTGTGGCAGAGAGAAAATTTTCTTCCCATGGGAGTGAAACATATGGAAAATAAAAAGAAAACTTAGATTAAGGTTTTTCTTCTCCAGAATACACCACTTAATGAATATGTGCATGTAGGATACATTGCCAAACTTATCCATTTGAGGTAGAAAGATGTGGTTCACCATGTGATGAAGGATGCGCATTTCAGGTTTTGGGGAATTAGCCTCAAGCGGCTTGAAGGGGTCAATGCTGTCATTCTCAAAAATATTTTTGACACATTCCTTAGTAGAGAAGTCATCAACCTTAACAAGTTTCTGGCTGAGATAGACACAAATATCACCAGGGGAAATATCTAAGATTTCAATCAGGGTAGATGGGACAAGGTGATTTCTGTACCATTTACCCAAGTGGTGATGGTAGTGCACGAAATCAGAGAACTATGCATATGAGCATCAAAAGATTTCACAAGTGCGGGATAGTAAGGTTTTTGAATTTGGAGGAGTCTTTCCCACCCAAGGCCAGAAAAAATATCCTTGAGCCTCATCTCAATCGAGTCAAATTAGGCGAAATCTATAGAGCGACCAGGGCAAATTTTTCGATTTACAAATGAAGAAAAGTAAAGTTGACGGGATTTAGGATTTTCAAAGGAGATTACCTCAAAGGAGGCAATGTTTGGGACGGAGGTTGTTGCAGTCGCCGTCGTAGTCGCTTTAGTTGTTTTTTTCCTCTTAGAGGTTCTAAGGTTTGAAGGCGAGCCCTCTTCAATCCGTTTCGATCCTTTACCCATTGTTCTTGGAGGTATTTTGATGAATTTAGGGTAAGATTTGTAAAGAAGAAGGAGGGTCGACTCAGAGTTTGAGAAGGAGGATGCGGGAGACGAACGGTTTATAAAGAGATAGAGCAGAAAACGAAATGACGTTTCGTGGACCAACACGTCTTTTATAGACGTAACGATTTGTGTCGACACAAATCGAATTTGGTATCGACACATTTCGTGTCAAGTGTGGGTATCGAAAAAGAGCAATGGTGTTAACACAATTTCAGTTGGTGTCGACACATTTTGGCCATTTGGGTGACCGAGTTAAGGTTGGTGTCGACACAAATTTACCGAGAGTCAGAAAAAACTTCGGTGTCGACACTTAATAGAATGGGGTCGACACTTTTTCTCGCAATGCCATTTCTATACACTTTTGTGTCAACACTACACACATTTGTGTCGACACATTTTCAACTTGTGTCGACACATTTTCACAATTAAGAAAGAAAATCAAGCATGTTAAAATGCAATAAAAGATATGGTTAGTATGGCATATAAATCATCAATTTAAAGCACATAACATACCAAGTTCTCTTATAATAAAGCATATTTTTCTTCATTTAAAGATTTTGTGAAAATGTTAGCCAACTGGTAGTCTGTTCCTATAAATTCAAGTTCAATGTTTCCTTATGAAAGGATGTTTAATCTCTATATGCTTGGTTCTTGAGTATTGTATGGGATTCTTTGATATATTGATTGCACTAGTGTTGTCACATTTAATAGGAATATGATCTAAATGAAAACCATAGTCTTTTAATTGTTGTTTCATCCATAAAACTTGTGCACAACAGCTTCCAACTGCAATATATTCAGCCTCGGCTATAGACAAGTCTACTGAGTTTTGCTTCTTGCTAAACCAAGAGATTAGTGAGTGTCATAGGAATTGACAAGTACCACTTGTGCTTTTTCTATCTACTTTACATCTGGTAAAATCAGCATTTGAATAGCCAAACAACTTAAAGGTTATTCCTCTAAGATAAAATAATCATAGATTTTGTGTTCCTAAGAGGTATCTAAAGATGCGCTTAACAATGGTCACATATAATTTCTTAGGATTAGATTGAAATCTAGCACACATACAAACATTTAACATGATATCCAGTCTACTAGCAGTTAAATATAAGAGGGATCCGATCATACCTCTATAACCCTTTTCATCCACTGCTTTACCATCTTCATCCTTATCAAGTTTTGTGTAGGATGCATTGGAGTTCCCACAGGCTTTGCCTTGAGCATGTCAAACCTCTTTAATATATCCCTTCTGTATTTGGCTTGATTAATGTAGATTTCTTCTTGAGATTATTTGATTTGGAGTCCTAGAAAGTAGTTGAGCCCACCCATCATGTTCATTTCGAATTCTCCCTGCATACACTTAACAAAGTCCTTACAAAGAGATTCGTTAATTGCACCAAAAATTATATCATCTACATAAATTTGTACAATTAGCATGTCATTTTCTTAAGACTTGATAAAAATGGTGGTGTCAATTTTTTCTCTAAAAATTTTTATTTTCAATCAAGAATTTGCTAAGTCTTTCATACCAAACTCTAGGTGCTTGCTTTAAACTATAAAGAGCTTTAGTAAGTTAAAAACATAATTTGAAAAATCTGAATTTTCAAAATCAGGAGGTTGTTTCACATTAATTTCTTCCGAGATAAAACTATTTTAAAAAGCACTCTTGACATCCATTTGATAGAGTTTGAAATTTTTAAAGCATGTAAAAGAAAGCAATATCCTAATGGCTTCAAGCCTAGCCACACGAGCAAAAGTCTCATCAAAATTGATGCATTCTTCTTGATTGTAATTTTCGGCTACCAATCGAGTTTTGTTCCTAAGAACTACTCTATTTTCATTCATTTTATTTTTAAAAATTTATTTTGTACCAATAATGGAGTGCTCTTTAGGTCTTGGAACTAAAATTCAAACTTTGTTTGTTTCAAATAGGTTTAGCTCTTCTTGCATAGCCAATATCCAAAATTCATCATTTTGGGCTTGCTCAAAATATTTTGGTTCAGTCTGGGAAAGGAATGCTAAGTTACCACAAATATTATGTAGAGAATAGCGCGTTTTGATACATTGAGATGGATCACCAATTATTAAATCTTTTGGATGACCATGAACATACCTCCACTCTTTTGGCAAATCAGAATTTTTTATATTTTCAGATTTTGCAATATATTGGACTGCATTATGCTGTGAATTTGAAACTTTCTTTTGATTTGGCTCTTTCTTATCTTTGATGAAGATATTTTTAATATATTTTTCTATATCTAAAAGGTTATCTTCACAAAAATTTTTTGAAAAATAAATGTTAGTTTCATCAAAAATAACATGTACAGATTCTTCAACAAATAGGGTCTTTTTGTTGAAAACTCTATACGTTTTACTAGATATAGAATATTCTAGAAAAATACATTCATCAGATTTTGCATCGAACTTGTCCAAAAGTTCTTTGTTATTGTTTAAAACAAAATATTTGCACCCAAATGCGCAAAAATAATTGATGTTAGGTTTTCTTTCATTCCATAGCTCATATGGGATTTTCTTGAGAGAAACTCTTATCCTAGCTCTGTTTATGATAAAACAAGTTGTGTTGACAGTCTCGGCTCAAAAGTATCTTGGTAGATTATTTTCACAGAGCATGGTTCTAGCCATTTCTTCTAATGTCATATTTTTTCTCTCAACAACTTTAGTTTGCTGAGGGGTTCTAGGAGCTGAGAAGTTATGGTTAATACTATTTTAATCACAAAAATTTTCAAAATTCTTATTTTTAAATTCTCTACCATGATCACTTCGGATACTTGTGATTTAAAAATATTTTTTATTTTGAACTATCCGAGACTATTTTGAAAACATGGCAAAAGTTTCATCCTTATGAGCTAAGAATAGCACCCAAGTGTATCTACTGAAATCATCAATAATAACAAATGCATATCTCTTGCCTCTAAGGCTTAAAGTCCTTGTTGGACCAAATAAATTCATATGCAATAGTTGTAATGGCCTAAAAGTTAAAATCTCATTTTTTGAATGAAAAGAACTTCTAATTTGTTTTTCTTGTTATCATGCATCACACACTTTGTCTTTTTCAAATTTAATTTGAGATAACCCAATCACTAATTCCTTTTTTAAATATTTGAAAATCAAGTTCATGCGTGCATGTCCAAGCCTTCTATGGCATAATCAACTATTATCACTCAAGGCGGCTAAGCACTTGGTGTCATTCTTAGAAAGATCATTTAGAGTAAATGTATA
>JAOTRH010129113.1:0-14368 GCA_034768845.1 Heliamphora exappendiculata | reverse complement strand
TGTCTCGAAAAGAGTAGGAATATCTGCCCTGGCAAGGATCTGAGAACGCGCCGAGTCGAACTCGGAATCCAAACTGGCCAAGAAGCACACCAGCAATAGTTGTTGTCTCTGCTACTGAAACTGGGGCAATTGATTCGTGAATGGAAGGAGCCGGTCAAACTCGTCTGCGAAAACCTTGAATTGTAGAAAATGATCCTGAAGCGGCTTCCTGGATTGCTGACACTGAAAGAAGCCTTTCATAACGTCATATAAACGGGGAAGGTCATTGGTGGATGAATAAATTGACTCCAATGAGAACCAGATCTCTCGTACAGTATCAGTGTTAGCCATCAATGCCTGAACGGAAGGTTCCATTGAATTGAGTAGCTGACTGAATATCCGAGCATCGTCCTAAGTCCAGGTCCGAAAGGTTGCTGAGGTCTGAGATAGAGGATCATCAAATCAGTGGGAACCAACTCCATTCCCTGAAGCGACTTCAAAACACTTTTTTTCCATAATGCATAACTGTTGGCGCCATCACGTCGTTGATCTACCAACCGTGTGAATGAGAAAAACACCTATGTGGTATGCTGCCGACCAACTTCAACATTGGATTCGCGGTTCACAGAATTCTCTGACATCCTTGTGCACCAATCAAGGAACCAAAAAAATACCACACAACCAAGTCTCAATCCACACGCGTAAGAGATAGAGAAGCGAAGCGAACCGAACCCTCACAGCATCCTTAATCTAGCATCATGCTCACCATTTGTCTCAGAAGAAGTGGACAGATGCTGTGACGGATAAGCAAACTGATCTGGAAGAGCCAACGAAGTCCGGCGACCCTCCGGCGAGGCTCCGGCGAGGCCTGTTTGGTCGGATGGGTCTGTCTCAAGCCTTGGAGAGGCTGACAGTAGTCATCGGAGGCAGAGAAAGGCCTAACAGTGGTCGGCACAAGTCTAGGAAGGGCTGACAAGGGTCGCCGGAGGCCCTAGATGGGCTGACGACAGGCGAAACCACCTTAGGAGGATCTGACGAAGGTCGTCATCACCCTTGGAGGGGTTGACGAAGGAGGTCGATGGACTGACAGGGGTCGAAAACACCCTAGGAGGGCGTCGTCACCCCTAGAGGGGTTGACGAGGAAGATCGATGCGCCTGGAAGGTCGACGAGGGTTGGCGCACGTTACTGGGATAGTCGACAGTGGTCGGCGTGAGCTCCGGGAAAGCCGACAAGGGTCGGCAACGACGGCTGGAGGGCCGTCGGAAGACGGCGAGCGTCTGGTGGTCGGCGGCTAGGGTTAGGTGGAGACTAGGATTTGTGATAAGCTAGGGTTTCATAGCTCTGATACCATATTAGAAAAGAAAGAAAGAATATGGGAAAGTGTGTCCTCATTATGAGACGTACACACGTATTTATTAAGCAATGAGAGCATACAGTAGATACTGTAGGCATCCCCACAGGATATTATTAATACTTAATATATTAATACTAAATATACTTAACAACTGTGGGCATCCCCACAAGATATTATTAATACTTAATATATTAATACTAAATATACTTAATATGTACAAGGGAGAGGGGACGCCTAGCCTTACAAAGGGATGATGACCGCGACGTTCAAAAAAAAAAAAAAACAACAAAACAATAACATTTAAAGGTTTAATTTGGGGCATTCTCCACCACTTCAGCCCGGCCGTCTCCACCCTCTTCCTCCTGGTCGTCGTCCTGAATCTCCACCACCTATTCTCTGTCAAAAGCGTGACGGCTGGTGGCCGTGTCTTGTACGTCACCAAGACGAGGAAGAGGTAACTCTGGAGGGAGTTCAGGATCGGTGGGATCCACCTCATCAATCTGCTACTTAGCGGCGGCTGCAGCTTCGGCGTCGGTTGAAGGTTCACTCCAAAGAGGAGAGCTCAAGGGCACCCCAACACGTTCGAGGCCCTGTTTGTAACCCATGGCCATCAGTTCGGCTTTGATGCTGAGGACCTCTTTTGTTAGGCGAGCACCGCACTCATCCCAACCCTGTTGCCAGAGCTGGTCGTTGCGCTCCGTCCTAGCCGCCTTGAGGTTAGCTGCGATTTTGCGTTGGGTTTCGGTCTCCGCATGAGCTGCTGTTATCATATTGCGGAGTTCGGTGTTGGCCGCAGTAATGGCAGCCGCCTCCTCTTTGGTCTTCCTCAGCTCCTCCTTGGCCTTGTTTTCTTCCTCCTCGGCCACCTCAAGCAAGTTCCAGCCCTTGGAGAGCAGAGGTATTGCGGGCCAGATCCACCTCCAAGCTCTTGGCGTGCTTGGTGGATTGGGCAAGTGCCTTGCCCAGTTTCTTTGTCTCCCTGGAGATCTCGGCAAAGCGATTGTGCAGTACGGTTACTGCTTGGAGTTGCTGAAAAACAGAAGTACAAGTATCACATAGACGAAAAAGAGTGTACAACGGGAAAGTATAGCCACTTACCTCAACGCCGAGCTAATACACTCTTTCAAAGAGAGTGGGAAGGTTTACGCTAGAGTGGTCGGCAATGTCCATGGGGAGAGCCATCGCTCTGGCGGCCCTGGACATTCTGCGACGTTGCCGGCCTTCGAAGAGTCGCCAATGTGGAGTTGACGGCCCTGGACAACAAACTCTGGAAGCCAGGGAGTGGGGGCAGTGGCTGTAGTTCCCCCTTCCCTGGCTGGGGTAGCCTCTGGAATGGCGATGGAGGTGCCATCTCCACGGATGAGGCGACGGCGCTGTAAGGGCCGAGCTTCAGGCGGGGACAGTGAGTGGGGCCGAATTTCACTACCAGCCGTCACGTGTTCTCGAGGAGGGCTGGGCATAGGTGGTGGTGGTGGGATTTCCGGGGCCATCTCTGGAGGTTGCGGTAGGGCCGATATACGCACGGCAAGAGTAGCCGAGGTACTCGCACCGCCGCGACCGAGCACTGCAGATCTGAGGTCAATCGTCTGTTGGCGCGGCATTTCCTCGTCTCTTTCTTCGGCTTGAGGCAGAGGGGGGGAGGCTGGCGCTGTGGGGGGAAGTTCTCGTTGCCGAACTACGGGGAGAATTTCTTGTTGCCGAACTCCTCGGTGATGTATCACCCTTTGGTAACTCAGCACATAGCCCAGTAGATCCGGAGCAGAACAGGATTCTCGGATATGCAGGTAGCGTTGAACCTCGCCGAAGTTAACCCGTCTTTTCTGCTGCTTGGCGAGAGAGGTAGTTGTAATAAGAACACAATGCGTGAGTATTAAAGAACAACGGAATATGAACATGAAATGCTAGAACTGAACTGAACCAAAGTAAAGGGGAGGGGAGCCAAACCGACCTGGACTCCCTGGGACCCTTGGGATGGAACGGCCAGCAAGTCTAGCGCGGTTGGCCTGAAACTCAAAATCACCTCCCACCAACACGAGGTCGTCTCCATATTTGTCCGAGTCGGGGAGGTCATGCACCATTTGTTGCGCGATGCTCCGCTGACGGAGGTAATATGAGTTGTCGTTGCCAGCAATGGTGTAGCCGTGGAAGATTTCGGGGATACCGAGATTCAAACCGTAGCGACGGTTGATCTCGGTTACCCCCATGACCACCCTAATGAAATTGATAGAAACCTGGCAGGGGGTGAGACGGCAGATAACCAACATCTCCCTCAACAGGGGATCGACCGGGAAACGGATTCTGGCCTCTACAATAGCAGCAATGGGGAACTCAACCTCGTTCCCCCCCGGGTCGAAAGGGTGACCCTGGGATGTCAGGATCGCAATAGCGAATCGTGACCGAAGGTGGGATGCGATATCTTGCCCTAAAGGCGGCTATGGCGGCGGGGGTGTTTACCTCCTTCACAAATTTCCCCTTTCTGACCATGGCAAAGGAGAACAAAAAAAAAAGAAGCAAGAAAGGGGGGAGCGATGAAGAAACGAGAGAAGTAACGAAAAAGAATCCCTAACCAGAAACAAACCAGGAGCAAGAAGGGGAAAGAATATGAAAATGCGACAAATTGTACGAATAAAGAAAAGAGGGAGGGGGTCACTTACAGGGAGAGATGCGTAAACAAAAAGCAGTGTTAGTCGGCGTCGAGGAGGAGAACTTCAAGAGAGACCCACGGCAACAATGGGGTTCGTTGCCCGTAGAAGGGGGTCAGGATGTTGGCAACTGAGAAGAAAACGCTTGTCAATTTGTGCAGAAGGTAAGGAAACAGAAAGAAAGAAGGGAAGGCTAAAGCCTTCTTTATATATACGCAGAAGCCTGCCAAACAAAGTGCCAACGGTCGCTTTGGGGAGACCAAAGGGCGTCTGCCCGCCCTCGGGAAGGTGCGAAGCGCCGCAAGAGGGACCAAACGTGTTCCAACACGCGGCACAGAATATTTCGTATTTAAGTGCATTTAAGTCGGTGGTGGTGACGCAATAAAGGAAGAGGAACGGTTCAGCTCCCCTCAAGCCGAGCCTAAGGAGAGCTGAGGGGCAAATGAAAGGTTATGGGCCGAGGTCCATAACGAATGGGTCAAATGGCCCATACTTAATGGGCTTCGTCATGACCCGAAAGGGCATTGCCTTGTTACGTGGACGGTCTCAACGAATTCGGCCACAACATGGCGAGCAAGTGTTAACAAACATTTAATACGATGTGACTAGATTAGACCGGGTGCCCCCCCTCATCGAGTGTGTGCTACTTCGGGGGGAGCGTTGTATGAAGTGCGTCTCGGCCCAAAGGACGGGTCGAGGTGTCAATCTTAATGACGATGTGATCGTACTCTGTTCGAACCGTCAGTCTTTGTACTGACGTGACGTGCAAAGCCGTCCTGCAGGGTTAGGTGTCAAAGATAATCATGAAGCTAAGAAAAAGAGAATTTTGGCCTCCCTATAAAAGGAATCTTAGGCCCAACGAAAAGGTGGGCCTTCCTTCTGAGGGGTATTATTCTCTCTACGTTTTGGTTATATTTCAGCTCTAATTCCTCGTTATAAAAAAAAAAAGCCTCTCTAATTTGACCATGGAGTGGCTTCCGGAAGACCGCCGCCAGGTAGTTCACGTTTGTTCATCTTTGTAGGTGCTTGACAGAGGGAAGGGGCGGACGGGTCGGGTTCAACCCATCAAATAATAGAATCTACGGATCAGCACCGTACACCAATGAAATCAATCCTTTCTAACATGTAAAAAAAATTTGTTGGTGGATCATCAATAGGAAGTGCCAAATTGAGTACATCTTTATGTTCAAGAGATTTTGTCTTTCTCTCCACCTCATGAGATGAAGTAGAGTCAAACTTGTCTTGATACTCATTAAAATCTGGAACTTCTAATTTAGAACCATTGTCTACCTTAGTCACCTGTGAATCATCTACTATGCATTGGTAAACAAAAATTTATAGTGGAGGAGCACTTAAAATTCTTTAAAATCTAGAACTTCTAATTTAAAACCACTGTCTACCTTAGTCACCTGTGAATCCTCTACTATGCATTGGTAAACAAAAATTTATGGTGGAGGAGCACTTAAAATTCCACTAATTGTAGCATCGTCGTTGTCTTTATCTTGCAAAAAGATGGTGGCCAATTTATTTAATATAGCTTGAATGTGTGTTATATCGTCGTTAATTTGTTGCTAGTTTTTAAGCATCTCTTGCAAATTATGGTGCAAAGCTTTAAAATTGGAGGATAATTCGACATTGTAACCATGGTTGGGTTAGAGAAATTTTTTTTCCCAAAAACAGTCAAATTGTGGCTGGATGTTGGGCGTGGCTATTCTAGCAAAAGGCTGGCTAGGATATTTGTTAAGTCACCAATTATCCCAAAAACTTAAGCTATTAGAAAATGAACCCAATATGTATATCAAGTTATCCAACACTCCCCCTTACGTATAACCCTGTTTCGCACGTGAAGAGGCAAACAAACTGAACTAAAAGGAGCACCAACTCAGATATAACATAGTGTACAGTAACAAATATAATAGAAAAACAGGCGAGATTTGAACCCAGAACCTTTTGGAACCAGAGTTCTGATACCATGTTAAGTCACCAATTGTCCCAAAAGCTTAAGATATTAGGAAATGGACCCAGCAATATATATCAAGCTATCCAACAATGTTTTTCTCCTTGGGCTAAAATGGGTTGCATTGTTCTTGGGGTAAAAAAGGTTACTAGGCCTTGGGCCTATAAGGCTTTATGGAAATGGGTATAATGAATTGGGCAAGCTTGGGGAAAAAAATGAGAAAGAAGCTTGGGTTTAAGAGTAGAATTAGGTTCGGTCAAGAAATAGGGTCGAGTTAGTGTTAAATGATGGGCCTAGAGAACATTAGGTTGGGTTACGGGTCAAGTAGAAGAAATCGGGTCTAAAAGGGTACAGTTTTAGGGTCTAAAGATAGGCTAGGTCTTTTAAGATTAGGTCGGGTCAAAGCGATTCATAGATGGTATCCCTTGCGCCGCAAGGCTTAGGGTTTTCGGGGCGATGCACAGACAAGGGAAAAGGGGTGCGCTAGGGTTTCAGCAAGGGGAAGGGGAAGGAGCGACGACGGCGGCAGGTGCCAAGGTTAACGAGGAGGTTGGTCAACGAAAGCTTAGCGTTTCGATAAGGAGGGAAAGGCAAAGGTTGACAGAAGCTTAAGGTTTTTGAGGTGGTGCACAGAGAGGGGGGGAAGGGGTGCACTAGGGTTCCGATGAGGGAGGGGAGATGCGCTACGGTTTCGTTGAGGGGAAGGGGAAGGGGCAATGAGGAGGATGGGGTGAGGTTCGATGAAAAAGGCCAACGAAGGATAGAGAAGAAGAAGGATGGATGGCACAATGGCGTGATGCATTATTCAGCGTCGATTAATGAAATGTTTAGCATAAGACTGTGGCCTTGTGTTAGGGTTTTGACCCCTAGCTATCTTCCCACTCTTCTCATCCCCTCTGCATGCTACATCATTTGATATCAGAGCTTAGGCTCTAGATTTCATATGTCATTCTTCTTTTTCGACATAATTTCTACCCGACTTTCCAACACTCGGCGCACCAGTTCTGTCGCTTACCATCTTCTTCAACAAAATCAAGATGCCAGTTGCAAACCAATCGCTCCAAATCTGTGCATCTCGCCGACAACCATTTGTGCCGCCGATCAGGGTTTGCGCAAAAGCTCTACCACACCGATTGAGTCCTTAGTTGTTAAGCCTTTTGATTATTCAATAATATTCTATTTTCTCTTCTCTTTTTAACAGTACCATTAACGAAGTCAGTGGAAGCACTTCACTCCAAAATCACAGGATGCCATTTGCATATTATTGAAAATTAAGGAAGCTATCTACAAATGAGTATATCACAAGGGGATAAAATGGATTTTACCCTTGTTACTTGCTCCAATTTTTCTTGTTATTGTGCATTCTTTTTGTGTGTTTGTGCATGTGTTTAATTCATATGTTGCACTATGTCTTGTAGGTGTTTTTGCACCAGTTTAGTTCAGACAGTTTGAGAGACTGAGTTGCATGTGAGAGATAGTGTTGACATGATATATTGGCCCATTTCCTAAAAGCTTCAGCATTAGGAGCCTGGGACAATTTGTCACCCCCCAAATCCGGAGGCATTACTAGCCGTGGACTACGGTTTTTGCCCAATAGGCCACGAAAGCCTAAAGATCAAACATAGTACTACAAAGCATGCGAGGTTCTGATATATAATGAAACTTTTGGACTACTACTAATAATTTGGGCTTAAGCTTTTGGAACGCATTGTTAGGCTTTTTATTAAAGTTATTAGGCTAGTAGTTTACTTGAGTCATTACAAATGATATCAGAACCAATCCTGATTCCCATGTAGGGCTCTGTGGTGGCGTGGATAGAGGACGAGAGGTCAGGGCCGGCCCTTATGTGGTGGTCGCAAGGCGGCCGCCTTGGGCTCCCAAATCTTGCCCAAAAAATAGGGCCCAAATTTTTTTAATAGCTCTAATTAAGTTCGGTATAAAATTAAATAAAAATTTTATTAAAATTAAGGGGCCCAAATTCAAATTCAAATACTCAAAAAAAAGTATTTATATATTAGAAGTATTGAAACTTTAGCATTAGCTTTGTGATTATGATTGTTTTGATGTGTTTCAAATATAGAATATTGTTAAGTTTACATGTTACAATTACCTTTTAAAAAAAAAAGTTTCAAAGTTAAAATTGATCAAATCTGATTTGTAGTCAACTATGTCACAACAAAGATTTGATCAAATAGTAATATTGTCCTTTGAAAAAGAAATGATATATAAACTTAACTATACGCTTTAATTGATAATTTTACGACAAAAAATGCCAGAAGAGTAGTATTTAAGTGATTATTTGCTATAGTTGATTCAACTTTTTAATTTTGTTTTGATATTATAGCTTTTGATTTTTTTTTAGGATCAACATTGCTTTTGATTTTGTTTAATGTTATTTTGAATGTAAATTAGATATTGATAAAATGTAAAGCAACAAGACAAATTGTTTTTTTTTTTAAATTTTTGTAGTGATTTTTAAAAAATTTTAAGCGTATAAAACTTTATAGGGTCCTTTTTTAAATGTGTGATTAGGGCCTCCCTCTTAATCAGGGTCGCCCCTGCTAAAGGCTCCGGAAAAAGGTAGAAGGCCCGAGATTGTATACTTTGTGCACGCTAATAGGCTGCTCTGTGTCCGCTAAAAGGTAACATCACACTCCAACCAGGAAAAGAACTTGGCCACGCAACGAGGATATTGCGTATTTGAGTGGAGGATATTGTGACATTCCATCCCACAGCGGTGGGAGATAAAAAATAAGTTTGATATATATTGAAACTTGTGAGTTACTACTAATAACTTGAGCTTAAGCTTTTGGGCCACGTTGTTAGGCTCTTTATTCAAGTCATCGGAACAGTAGTTCACTTGAGTTGTTACACAATTGGTTATCTATCATAATTATTAGGAGAATATATATATATATATATATATATATATATATATCACCTGAGAAGGCTGGGATACATTGAATGAAGTTGAAAGATACAATGAATAAAGGTGAAATAGGTTTAATTTTTGTGCACAAAAAAGTTTCTTGATCACACATTACCCATCGCTCGCATACTATTTCAATTTCAGTTGATAACATCAACGCTGACTTCCTGCATAACTTTATCCCGTAATTTTGCAACGAATCATACCTGTCTCGATAACCTTCTGATTTCTTGGTTCAGAATTATACTGAAAAGATTCATATCTTCCTGGTTCCTCCTATTCATCAGTAAGAATATTAGTTAAAAATGAAGTTTGAATCTTGAAGGGGTTGGGTTTATCTTATTATTATTATTTTTTTTTTTGGTTCTTTTGTGTGTGTTTATGTGAGGGCGTGTGTTTTTTGTTGGTGGGGGAAAACTGAACTCATGAAGGAAGAGAAAGAACCTGTTCACAAATTTCAACTCCACTTCATCAGCTGCCCCGAATATGGATTTCCGGAATAACCTTAATATAAAAATGAAAAAAAAGGAAGATACAAATTTAAACGAAGGGAAACAATAAAATTCACAAAATAAGAAATTATGAAAAACATCAGATTACACTAAATTACAATCAATTCCCAGGATTGGGTTCAGTTTCATCTCATTCACTAGAAGAGCTAATATCATATTTTAATGCTACAAATATATTTCTATGCCATATGAGGATGTAAACACAAAAGATTCAACAGGAAGTCCATACTTGTGTATAAAGCTACTGAAACAAGACAAAACCAAATTCCTCGTGTGTCCTTCGAGAATACAGCTGGATGACTCTAATAGAAAAATAGAAGATGAAAGAGAACTATTATTACATTAATGAAAAAGTTTAACCACTAATGACAAGTTACAAGATATAAATAGAGAGCAAATCACCAAGAAACCCTAATAAAAAATAGACTAAACTACTCTTTCGTTATACACAAAATAACAAAAATATAAACTCCCCTCTCCTGTCAAGCTCATGATACGAGTTCAGAGAACAACGAGAATTTGTCCAGCAACAAAAAAGTGGGCAGCCGTGTGAGTCTTGGTGAAAAAAAATTGCAAGCTTTGTCTAGTAAAAACCGAAAGAAAAAAGCAGAAGCAGTGTGAGTCTTGGTGAAAAAAATCTGCAAGCTTCGCTCAGCAAAAACTGAAAGCAGGCAACAGCGTGAGTCTCGGTGACAAAAATCTACAAGCTGCAAGGAGGATGAAATGAATGGTAGAGCAATAATACCCAACTGAAAATGGTGTCTAACGAAATGACAATCAATTGCGATATGCTTTGTACGCTTATGAAATACAGAATTGTGAGCAATCTGAGTGGCACTCTGATTGTCACCGTGGAAAGTAGTATAAGGGAAAGAAAAGCCCAAACCAGAAAGAAGCAATCGGAGCAAAATGATCTTAACTGTAATATGATCCAAGCACAGTATTCAGCCTCAGTAGTAAAGTGAGTAACCACAGAATGTCTCTTGCTCTTCCAGGAAATAAAAGGGTGCCCCAGAAAGATATAGAAACAAGTGATGGGATTTGGAATCAGAAACATAACCAGCCCAATTAGCATTAGCATAAGCCTGGAGAGTTAAAGAGGAGGTAGACCACAACAATAAACTCCGAAATATAGTATGCTGGACATGATGTAGGATACGGAGCAAACTGACCCAATAAGTGGAGTAAGCAGCGAAGACAAATTGGCTGACAATATGAACAGCATGCGCAATATTATGTCAAATCACATTAAGATAAACTAAACATCCAACCAACTCATGATAGACAGAAGGATACTCAAAAGGCACACCATCAATGGAAAAGAACTTAGCATGTAACTCAATAGGAGTGTCGACAACTTTATCATCGGTGAGACAGGCACGGTGAATGACTTCATTTGCATGTTTAGATTGCGATAAAAGATAACCCTTAGAGAAAGAAGCAACTTCAATAATGAGAAAATACCAAAGTGGATCCAAATCATTCATCCAAAACTCATGAAACAGATGGTATTTCATTTCAAATATAGTGGCAGAATCAAAACCAGTGATGATCATATCATCCACATATAAGAGCAAAACTACTATTATAGCATAGGTGTGAATTTGAGTACTACGATAAAAGCCAATATGAGTAACAGTAAACTAAAAATGCTCATACCAAGCACGGGAAAATTGCTTCAAACTGAATAGAGCACGATGAAAACGACAAACCAAGCCAGGAGGATAAGAGAGACCCGAAGAGGGGCGCATATAAACTTCCTCATTGAGAAAAGAATTCTTAACATCTAGTTGAAAAAGAGACCATTGATGGACAACAGTAATAGTTATTCTTAACATCTTAGCTACATGTGCAAATGTTTCCTCATAATCAGCGCCATATCTTGAGACAAACCCTTAACAAGAAGACGAGCTTTTTAGTGCTCCAAAAAACCATCAAAGTGCGTCTTGACTTTATACACCCGCTTGCAACCAGTGAGATTTTTACGCAATGGTGCGAGCTCCAAAGTACACATCTTTTGAAGAAGGATTAATACATGTTTCTTTATAAGACTAAGGCTCAAGATAAGCATGAAGATAAATAAAAAATAACACAATAAGACAATGAAAAATATGTATTGGCAAAACCAGTCTTACAATAGGGTACGAGTACACAAAAGGTAGCACCATTCAAGGGGTTCGAAATCCACAGAAGCAGAGAGAGCATGATCCAAGCTTGTGGGTGGTGGTTGGGGGCTAAAAATGAGTAACCTGCCTATAAGAATAAACTAATGGGAGAGATGAAACATTAGAGGAACAAAAGACGGGGGGAAGATCAAGAACATCAAGTGAAGAGCAAAATGAAAGACGCTCAAGAAACACAACATGATAAGAGACTCATAACCTTTTAGAGAGACGATCATAACACCGATACCCTTTTTGCTAGAGACCATATCCTAAGAAGACTGCGGGCACTAAGTTTACTCTGCTATCTTTTGGGAAGAAGGCCAAAATAAACTGAACCAAAGAGACACAACAAAGAATAATTCGGAGCTTGGTCAAATAATTCCCTGTAAGGTGAGATTCCAAAAAGAAGAGGAGTGAGCATACGATTAAAAAGATACATTACCGTAAGAACATCTTCACCCTAGGAGATAGTAAGAACAGATGAGAAAAGAATGGGCAGTATCAAGAATATGCCGATGTTTGTGCTCAACTTTACAATTTGGGTTGGAGTATTGAAACGCGAAAATTGATGAATAGTACCAGAAGAAACTAAGAAATCTGTAAATTATGTCAAAAAATACTTCCCACCAAAGTTAGAATGAAGAATCTTAATAGTGGCATAAAACTGAGTTTAGACCCTAGAATGAAATGTGTGATAAATACGGAAAAAAAATGAATTTGTGAGACATGAGATCACCCAACAAAAATAACTATAATCATCTATAAAAGAAACATAATAAACTAATCCACCCTTTGTGGCAATGCGAGATGGGTCCCACACATCTGTGTGAACAACAACAACAAAAATATGCAGAAACATTAGTGTTTTTATTAATAGATAAAACTGACATTTTAGCAAATTTACAGCCACTACACTTAGAACTATCACTTTTAGACACTTTACCCAAGTTACGAGACTAAACTAAAAATTTTAAACGTTCACTAGAAAAATTACCTAATTGAGAATGCCAAAAATAAGAAAGGGAATAGTTCTGATATAAGGAAAATGAAGACATAGCAATAGAAGAAGGTGCTACTGGAATGTGCAACCTCTCCAAAATATATAAATCACCAGCTTTACACCCGACTCCAATCTACTTCTTGGACGTTCAATCTTGAACAACGCAATTAGAGAAAAAAAACTATAATATCAAAACTAAAATCTGAGACTTGATTAATAGACAACTATCAAACAATTGAGGTACATATAAGACATTAGGAATAGACAAAGAGGGCGAGGAAAATGGAACAGAACCAATGGGGATGACATGCATAGGTGAACCATCTGTAGTGCAAGCAATGATAGGAGAAGATGATGAAGAAGAAATAGAATGACTAAAATTGGATAAATTTGACGCCATACGATGAGAAGAACCAAAATAAAAAATCTAAGTCGAGGGAAAAATACTTGAGAAATAAGAACTATGCAAACCTAAATGAGCAGAAAAATGTGATTGAGTCCCTGCAAGCATTGATTGAAACTGGCGAAACTGGTCTAGCAATGACTATGATGAGATATTAGAATTATTGCACAGAGAGAGAGAGAGAGAGAGAAGGAGAAAGAGAGAATCAGAGTAATAGTGAATGAGAGTACCCCAACTTAGGGTTTACTCCCTACCACTTGTTATTTATATAATAAGACCAAAAGTATCAAAAGTACAATAATACCCCTATCTTAATACTCCCCCTCAAGTTGATGTATAGATATTTCTCATTCCCAACTTGCATACAATAGGTTGAAACATTTTACTACTAAGCCATTTAGTAAAAATATCTGCTAATTAATCTGCAGATTTCACAAAAGGCATACAAATTGAGCCATGACACAATTTCTCCTGAATGAAGTGTCGGTCAATCTCTATATGCTTCATTCTGTCATGCTGGATAGGGTTATGAGCAATATTAATAGCAGTCTTCTTGTCAAAGTATAACTTCATAGGTTTGTAGCACTCAATACCCAAAACCTTTAATAGTACTTGGAGCCAGATGAGTTCGCAAATGCCATGTGCCATAGCCCTATACTCAACCTCTGCACTTAATCGAGCTACCACTGTTTACTTTTTATTTTTCCAAGTAACTAGGTTGCCTCTTACAAATGTGCAATACCCCGATTCGTCTACCATCAACTAAACCAGCCCAATCTACATCTATAAAAGCTTTTAATGTCATATGGCCGTAACGAGAGAACATGAGCCCTTTTCCAGGAGCAGACTTAAGATATCGCAAAATACGATAAGCAGCGTCGAGATGTACACTATGAGGATCGTGCATGAACTGACTGACAACCTCCACAGCATATGCAATATCAGGTCTGGTGTGAGATAGTGTAGACAGAGAGAATAGTTTGGAAATAATTTTCTCATTCATTCAATCAAAACCTGAATTACACTAATCTCTACTTGTAGAAATTACAAGGGTCTAAATTAATAAAAGAATCACTAATTAGTCTACCTAATAAAGATACATTCCTAATTTATAATCATTGACTAATTACTACCTAATTTGCAATCATACAATCAGCCATATAATTAGCCATGCAATCAGTCATATCTTCCTAATTTACAGTCATACAATCAGCCATACAGTCTTGCTTAATTACCTCCATACAATCAGCCATACAATCAACCATATCTTCCTAATTTTCCAACACTCCCCCTCCAGCTGGCTTAAAGATATCTTCCATAGTCAGCTTGCCCATCAAAACATCAAATTACTTCTTGTGCAGTCCCTTAGTAAATACATCAGCAATCTGTTCACTAGTTGGGATATATGGCATACAAATCAGCCCAC
>JAOTRH010129102.1:0-14369 GCA_034768845.1 Heliamphora exappendiculata | reverse complement strand
TCAATCAGTCATAAATGGACCGCGAATCACACTGTCAACTTATCTCCATAAAATAAGAAATACTGCAGTAGCCCTTACGCCTTCAAACCAGCAGTCGGTGAAAGACCTTTAAACTTAGAAGCACAGTCGGTGAAAGACCTTCAAACTGAGAAGCACACAGTTGCCGGAACAGTTACCGGTCGCCAAAAAAGTTGCCAGAAAAGTCGCCGGTCGCCGGAAAAGTCGCAGGTCACCAAAAAAGAGACTGAAGGTGTTATAGGTACTGAGCAAGAACAAGAGACGCTGGAAATAGGCAGAATAGTGGCCGTCGGCGTCGGAAAGAGAGAGAGTGGAGGTCGCCGACGCTGGAAAGTGGAAAAACTAGGGTCGCCGGTGCTGGAGAAGGATCGTCGGTGGGAGAAACAGGGTCGCCGATGCTGGAGAAGGGTCGCCGGCGCTGGAAAGTGGGAGAAACAGGGCCGTCGTTGCTTCGTTGGTCGTCAGGGAGGTGCGACAGTGTCCTGTGGAGACAGTCGAAGGTGCGACTAGGGTTTTGGGAGGTCGTCGAGGTTCGAACAAGGGCAAAAGTGGTCGGAGGTGGCTGTGGCTAGGGTTTCAGTGTTCGATGAGGACAGTGGCTAGGGTTTTGGCCTGGTTCAATTTCGTGGCTGGTGGCTATGGCGTGGCTGGTGACTATTGTTGGCATGGCTGGTGACTATGGCGTGGCTGGTGGCTGGTGGCTGTTTGGCGTGGCTGGTGGCTGTTGTTGGCGTGGCTGGTGGCTGTGGTGTGGCTAGTGACCGGTGACTGGCGACTGTGGCGTGGCTGGTGACTGGCGGTGGCTGGTGGTTGTGGCTCGTGGCTGGTGGTTGGTGGTTGTGGCGTGGCTGGTGATTGATGGCTGGTGGCTGTGGCTGTGGCTGGAAGAGGGAGGAGGCTAGGGTTAGGGTTTCGTGGAGGTTTCGTGGAGGCTAGGGTTTTACGGTGGCTCTGATACCATGTTAAAAATAATAAAAAGTCGTACCCTAATGGGTAGACGAGCTCTTATTTATAATTAATTTAGAGAACACTATTATAATCATATACCTACACACGCCGAATAATAATAACATAATAGTAATATAATAATAATAAACTACTAACAACGTACTCGTAGCTTCAGCGAAGCCATGCATCTCAATATTTGACAGACTACAGAGCTAAACAAGTGAATTCAAATTGTACTGACCTATATGCACACATTTTTTATTTATTTATTTTTTATAAGTAAATGGGTTCTATAAAAAAGCATTAAGAGAATGTTAACGCTGGAGAAAGATAAAAATCTCCAACAAAAAAAGAGGGTAAACAACAAAACTTTTACAAAAGTTTTATTGAAAAGATCCTACGAAATCAAGTTTCATCAACTGAAGGCGGACCACGCTCAGATAAGAAGCTATATAAATTACAAAGAAGAGTGCCCTTTAGTCTATGCAATGGCGACTCAAGCCTGCCGAAGTATCTCCTATTCTGCTCCAGCCAAAACAACTACATCAGAACCAAGAAAATCAACGGTCCCACCCTCCTCATTCTTTTCAGTACTCTCTCACCTCTCCAACTCAATAGAACCCCAATCACATCTTTCTCTAAAATCCAATCAACTCTAAAAAGCGTTAAAACAAACCTCCACAGCTATATGGTGACGTCGTAGTAAATAAGCAAGTAAGAGACATACTCTTCCTCCTTTTTACTCACGCAACACTGAGTAGTAAACACAAGGCCTATCTAAACTAAGTTATCAATGCCAAAATATGTTCATGTGTTGCAACCCAAGCAAAAAATGCAACCCTCGAAGGGTTCTCGCACTCCAAACGATCCTCCACGAAAAGTAAATACCCTGACCACTCAATATGCATATATAGAAAACTTACACTTAAGGTCTCCCTACGGTCACCTTTCCACCTTACTGAATCCACACCTCCACCCACACTATTGTATTCATACAAAAGCCCCAGGAGAGCCAAAAGCTCATCCAACTTCCAATCATATACCTCCCATATCAGCTCATTATCCCAAAAGCAAAAAGTTGAGTCCCCCTATCATAATCTACAACTGTAGTTCTTCTATCTGTAGTCATTGCAAAAATGCCATGAGAAGACCTACAAAGAGCCTCATTGCCACACTAGATATCCAAATAGAACCACACCCTACCCTAACCCTGTTTTCCACCTCTAAGATGTGCTTAGAAAATTCATTCCAAACACTGCTAATACATTTCCACAAGCCTCTATTATAAGATGTGGACACTTGTGGGGTACACTAATCTCCTCTTAAAGAACCATATTTGCCCTCTATAACTTTTCTCTAAAATCTTTCCCTCTCCATAGCAAACCTTCATAACCACTTCCCCAGAAGGACTTATTAAAGGTAGCTAATCTCCTAATGTTGAGACACTTTCAATAAATGGAGAGCAAAGAATACTCTAACCCAGTAAATGGTATCTAGCACCATCTCCAATCTCTCCCTATAAAAAATCCCTTAACCTCTTGGCTACCGAAGCCGGGATGGTGTCAACAAACATGAAGCACGTCAGGAAGCTAGATAAAGTACTCCTATGAAAAGGTTAGTCTACCCCCATAGAAATGTTAGTCTACCCCCTTAGAAAGGTACTGTTGCTTTCATCTAACCAACATCCTCTAAAACCCCGTCCCATACAGCTTTTGCTTTAAAAGTTACCCTCAATGGAAATCCCAAATAGTTAGCTAGAAGATTGCACCCTAAAATGGAAACCAAGCTCTCCATATTAAAAAAAATATCAAACTTGGCCAAGCTAAGACGGATCATCGGAATAACCATCCTTTTGACTAAATGTAAAATGTCCTTGGCTTGTTTCCCTAAACGCTTAAAAAAATATCCTGGACTAAAAAACATCAACCGAATACTATAAGTTTTTTCCATTTGGAATTTTTAGCCTTAAGCAAAACGGGAAAAAGCCAACTTTAAACCTATTTCCACTGCCACACACCCACTAAAGATAGAGTAAAATAGCAAGAATTGGGAATATGCATTATAATATGATTTTCTGAAACTTCTTCTCCCCAACATTTTAAAATATTAATTTTTCAAGATTTTTTGCGTCAGAGTATGGCACTGCACATGTATCACTAGACTTTAAGGCATCCACAATGCATATGCAATTCTACTTACTGAAATATGGCAACCAAATCAAAAGAAAAGGAAAGAGAAATCCAATCAAATGCTAATTCAAACGTATTAAATAGGGTTTCATAGAAGCATAAAAATAGGAGAAGAGAGAAACATTGAGTAGATGGATGTGAAGAGAGAGAAAATACTAAATATTAAAACTGCAATGGTGAGTAGTGTGAGCCGACTTCACTATTGGTTCACACCGAGTGAGGTGGTTCCATTATTAAAAATCAAAATGAACTTTGACAGCTATAGGAAAAAAATGACAAGCAAGGGAAAGCCGTCAAGTTCAACGTCACAAGTATGGATTTGAAACAAGCTACGCCCATTCGTCCGATCTATGCATATAGAGTCCATGGTCGGCTAGCTAAAGGTCTGCTTTGGTTCTAGACTTCTAGGAAAAGATTCGCCAATAGCAGCAGTTCCTTTCCCCACGTAAGATGTGATCATGTTTACAAAAACATAAGAAATCAAAGTATCTTGGCCCTCTCTCATAAGTCAATCCTAATATTCAAATACCATGTCGTGTGTCCGTGTCAATTGTATGTGTATATTACATAAAATTGTCGATCCAACCAAAATACAGGAGCAATAATATGGTAATTTTGTTTCCCCTTGCCATCACAAATATTCTACAAAATCAGCAATTACCATGCCACCCATATTACATATTTGCACAATAAGAAAATGCCACATATTTGAAATTTCATCTGCCATCTTTAGCATGTCCTGTGCTTTAAAAACTCGATTAACATTGCATTTCTATCAGTTCCTAGGCTAGTTAAGGGTTGACAAACTTAACCTACAAAAACCATAGTACAGCTTAAGACCAGCACAACATAAGCAACTGTGCAAGCACCCCAACCAAGACATTACCACTAAACTTGTTATTACAGTAGAGTTTTTAAAAGCCCATGTAACCGTCACTATTTAAGAGGTCAATAAGGTGACAAATCAAAATTGATTCTGTTAAATTTTTGGAAACCACTATAATTTTAGATGGGAAATAACATCATAACTCAGATCATGTTCTTATGATGAGTAAAAGACAAATTACCCAAATGCCGCTCCTTAAAGCACAATATAAGGAACAACTCATTGTAATAAAAGCATAACTATGAGAAATCAACTGGATTTTCGGGACTTACCCCTTATAGACATCTCCAAAGGACCCCCTTCCAATCAGCTCCAAATCACTAAATCTGGATCCTGTGGCCTCCGCAAGAGCAGCTGCATCAGCCATCTTTATATACAAGTGAAAATGATTTCACTCCTCAGTTCTCACCCTTTAAGTAAAGAAGCGAGGCAGACCATAACCCCGGTAAACAATCTCAACTCAAACATCTCTACATTTTGCGATCACCCACTTCCACTTCCACTTAACATAGTTGAATTTGCATATTCAGACAATAAATTCGTATAAATTCGATATGGGTTTCACCCAATAAACCTAAAGCAGCGCAAATAACAGTAAGTACATGAATTTCCAGACATAATAACATAAATAACAAGCAAACCCAAACACATTTTCAGATTATCACAACCTTACAAGCATAATGTGGGAAGCTCTAGGGGTCAAGTAAAAGCATTGAGTTCTCAATTTAACTCATAAAATTTTTAGGTGAAGTGGGGAGTTGTAAGGTGACAGCCCAACAAATCAGGGCTTCCGAAACACACCTGATTCAACCCTGGACAGCCAAACGAAAGCGAAACAACACCGCAAAAAAAAATATATGGCTTCAATGCGGGGTTTTTATGGTTCGTAAATCTAAAGGCTTCGAGAATAACCCGCCGTTGATGAGAAATTTAGGGAGGGAAAGGATTCGCCGATGATGGCGGGTTCTGTAGAAGTGAAGACAAAGCTACCAATCGAAAAGCAATCAAGAAATTTCGGATCTCTCTTTTCACGTATACATATATATATATATATATACATGTATGTATGAATTTATACTTCGCTCTTCTTCTGTGGTGTCACCCGCCGGAGCCGTCGTCGCAGGGGCGGTGCTCGCGGGCTGGAAGAGATCGAGCAGAGGGAAGAACGTTGTTTTTTAATGAATCTTTCTCTACCACAGTTTTCAATCGTTAATCATTTATCGGAAGAATGATTTGGGTCTGGACCGGGAACTTAAACCGACTTTTTTTGGGAAACCCGGTGGTATTTATTAGTAACCTTATTTTGGAAATAATTAATCGTTTCAGATCTCAAAAAAATTTGATTTTAATAATTTCATTAAAAATAATATTTTAAAAAGTTAGAGATTTTAGAATAATTTTGTCGGAGTAATTTTTTTTGCTTTTTCTTAAAATATTTAATATGCTCTTATTTGTTATTTTTAGGTACAGTGTTTGAAATTTTAGCATGATATTATTATTGTTGAGAGACGAGTTAATTTTTTAATTGAGAATATTATAATAATTTTATTTAAATAAAAATTAATGTGTTTAGAATGTGTATAAATTTTTTTTAAAAATAAAAAAATTACTTAATTTTTAGAGAATTCAAATGATATAATTTAAAAATTATTTTTAAAAAATTACTTTTTAGATACCTATACTCCCCATATTTGATGACTATATTTTAATAAGATACGTGACTTTGGGCTGTTTGAAATAACTTTTAAGTTGAATTTTTTTACAGAAATATCAACTTTTAAGTTGTCATATTTGATTTTTTTTTTTTAATTAATTTTTTTCATATCTTAATCTAAAAAAAAAGACAATATATATCCTAAGCATCCTAACTTTTTTCAAGCATGATCACTATAATACATTTACTTAAAAAAGTCTATCCAACTCACAAAAACAAAAAAAATAGTATTAATATCTCAAATACTACAACTTAAAAGTTAAAAGTAATGACATTTTAAATATTTTAATAAAAAAATAATGCAAAAAAGTTACTACAAAAAATTATTCCAAATAATCTTATTTTTTTTTATTTTTTAAAAAAAAAAAATAAATCTCTTAAAAATCAAACTTTTTAGACATTCCAAACAGACATGGTATATTTATGATGCTTATATTATCTTATAAATTCATTATTCATTATAAGATTTTTACATAAAATAACACAACATATAAATACTCTGATGGAATTGTCAAAATATAAGACACCATATCATTATTATTTGAAATTGTTGGTTCTAACTTTTATTTAGAAGTTACCCTTTTTTGTTTTTTGGAAATGATACTTCAGCTCCATTTCTCACTTTATATTTTTCTTTTAGATGATTTTTTCAGTAATTATTAATATGTTTAATTTTTTTCTCGTCAAAATGAACAAAGAAAATAAAAATATTCACCACAAGATACAAAAAAAAAAAAACTAGAAACGCAAATAATATAATAAGTTTTAATAAGCTAGATTTATTTTTGTGTTCACTAATTTAAATATTATTATTTTTAAATTTTTGTAATTACTCTTGTCAAAATGAATCAAGAAATAATTAAAAAATAAAAAAAGTAAAAAATAAAATGCCAATGTGGCCAAAAATAACCCGAAAAGTATCTTAATATTTTACTGTGAGTGTGTGAAAGGGTATTTTAGCGTTTGATTTGATGAAATAGTCTTGTACAAAAATAAAATAATAATTCTTTGTTACATGCTTTGGAATTTTTTTCATTAAATAGAGAAATAGTAATTACTTTAAATTTAATATTTTATAATTTTTTAGCCAACCAAAATATTAGAATAGATATTTTGACATAATCATCATTTTTATTTTATTATTTATTCTAATAAACAAGCATAACTTAAGAATAAAGTAAATACCTATTTTTAAAAGATCCTCAAAACAACCCTACCACCAAAATTTAATGTTGAAATTGTAGACATTTCAACAATTTAGAAATTGTTGAATTTTTTTTAGCATGTGTATTATATATTTATTATCATATGAATATTTTTCATTTATTTGCCCCGTCTTAACTATTCCCTGTTTGCTAGAGCCATATTTAATAAGATGTCCCAAAAATGAACTAGGAGCCATAAGTAAAATAGATATATGTATATACACTAGAAAATAAAAATAATATATATTCAACTATGATTGTTCAAGTGCTTTGTTAGGTTTTAACCCAAATTTCGAGTTATAATCTCGGGATGATATCCGCTCGAGCGGACACTTCGATAATTTGTCTTTTACTCTCGGGACACCAACGATTCCAGTGGAGGCTACGAATGGTGCTCTCTAAACACTAATCGCTCGAGCGGTTAAGGGTCCGCTGAAGCGGACCGCCGCGAAACAAAAATCCTATTGTGGCGCTAGGGTTAAGTTTTTAACCTAGAGGCCTCATATATAATGTTTTTATGTTCTATAGTGATAATAGGGACATCGAAAACAAAGAAGATTGTAATCATATTGTTGAATAGTGAATTGTTCTCCTCACCCATAGGCGTAGGCACATTGCCAAACCACGTATATTGCATGTGTGATTTGTTCTTATTCTTTGATGTTCTCTATTGGTTTAGCGTGGATTGAAGATTTGGTATTGTGTATGTTGTGTTACACAGTAAATGATATCAAAGCTTCTGATTAAAACTTTAATCACCCGATTATAATAGAGATGACGAATACAAAGTACGAAGTCGAGAAGTTCACCGGTAAGAACAACTTCTCTCTTTGGCAACGACGGATGAAGGATCTATTGATCCAACAGGGAGTCTCTATGGCATTACTAATGAAGGCGAAGAAGCCAAAAAAGATGACCGACGATGATTGGGAGAATCTCGATTCAAAAGCTGCTAGTGTAATCCATCTTAACCTCAAAGATGATGTTATACATAACGCATTGAATGAGAAGACTGCAAAGGCTATTTAGAAAAAGTTATAGGGTCTCTATATAAAGAAAAACCTGGCAAACAAATTGTACGTGAAAAAACAGTTATATAGGCTACAGATTAAGGAAGGTACGAACTTGTTGGAATATTTAAATGTTTACAACATACTCATTACTCAACTATCAAGATTCGATGTTAAAGTTGAAGATGAGGACAAAGCGATACTTTTTTTTGGCATCGCTGCCTACATCTTATGATCATCTGGTGACTATACTAATGTACGTAAAAGAAACTCTTAAGTTAGAAGAGATAACCAGTGCATTGCTGTCACATGAGAAGATGAAAAGAGATGATGAAACGAGTGCAGAAGGGTTAGTCGCAGCAAAGTCAGAGCTGAAACGGGGTAGAGGTAAATCCAAATGTAAAAGGTTCTAACAAAGGCAGGTCCGGATCAAAGTCACGTGCAAAAAAAAACGTAGAGTATTTTTCTGCCACAAAACTGATCATTATATAAGAGTCAGTGTCAAGAGTTGAAGGATCACATTGAGGAGAAGAATAAGGGAAAGAAGCCACTATCAACTTTGCAGAAGACAAATCAGACAGTGACCTACTTTATGTTTCTTCTTTCAATAATTTTTTAACTGAATCATGGATTTTAGATTCGGGGTGCTCTTACCATATGTGCCCAAATAAAGATTGGTTTGACACTTATAAACCATGTGATGATGGAACTGTTCTAATGGGCAACGATGTAGCTTGTAAGGTGATTGGAATAGGCACTATCAAAATTAAAATGTTTGACGATGCATGCTGTAAAGGTTTTGAAAAATGTTAGACATATTCCAGAGCTTAAGAAGAATATGATTTCTTTAGAGGCTCTAGACTCTTTGGGTTGTGAGTATATGGCGAGAGATGGAGCTATTGAGGTTAATAAATGTGCATTAGTCATCATGAAAGGCCAGTAGATTGAAAATTTGTATAAACTGATTAGGAACACGGTAGTAGATGGAGTTGCACTATCTACACTAGCAGAGTCCAGCACGGATGACACCAAACTCTGGCATATGCGGCTCAGCCATATCGGTGAGCGTGGTATGCTAGAATTTCACAAGAAGAAGCTGCAAAAAGGAGTGAAGACGTGCAGCATTGATTTTTGCAAGTATTGTGTATATAGAAAACAACACATGGGCAATTTCAAGATGAGTTTTCATACCAGTAAGAGTGTACTAGATTATGTCCATTCAGATGTTTGAGGACCAGTCACAGTCTCCTCTCACAGTGGTGCTCAGTATTTTGTGAGTTTCATTGATGACTATTCTAAAAATATATGGATCTATTTTATGAAACATAAGTCTCATGTGTTTAGTATTTTCAAAACTTAAAAATTGCGTGTTGCGAATCAGACAGGGATAAAGATCAAATATCTAAAGACAAATAACGGCACGGAGTACAGAAATAAGAAATTCACAGTTTTTGTGAATCAGAAGGGATCACACATCATTTTACAGTCAGAGGGGCTCCATAGCAAAACGGAGTTGTAGAAAATAATGTGTTGGAATTCCTGAATTCATTTGGCTGAATTCAATTGCCATTTCTGGCTGAATTCAAGTGGCCACTGAATTCTAAAATTCAATTGAATTTAATACCAGAATTCAATTGCTAATTCAATTGGCAATTGAATTCTGGTATAACCCCCATGACAAAAAAATTTTATAAGCCAATTTTTTCTGAAGAGGAGAAGAGACAGCAAGGCACAGAGGTAAGAGAGGAAAGTATACATGTAGATTGCAAGTTCCATATGAGAGAGAGAGAAAGACAGACGAGGTACATTCGTAGCCGATCCTTGGTGGTGTTCCAACATTCGGGTCAACCATTTTATCCTGGCAGAGTGACACCGGTAGAAAACCTCAACACCCTTGGTGGTGTTCCAACATTCGTTTCTATAAATTCTGTTTATTATAATATTTAAAAGTTAATAAAAATGTATTTTTTGGATCACCAAGCATGTATCCTGTGGCGTGATATTTCTCCCAAAAATGAATAGAACAATGACAGAAAAGGCCAGATGCATGAGGTTAAATGCGGGCCTGCCAAAGGTATTTTGGGTAGAAGCAGTGAACACAGCATACTATATCATCAACAGATCACCGTCATCAATCATTGACTTCAAAATTCCGCAAGAGATGTGATCAAGTAAACCAGATGTGATCAAGTAAACCAGTTGAATTGAAAATTTTGAAAATATTTGGTTGTCCTACTTATGTGCATGTGCAGGGTAAAGAACAGTCTAAGCTAGACCTAAAGTCGATAAAGTGCATCTTTCTCGGCTGTAAGAGTGGTGTGAAGGGTTACATAATGTGGAACTCAGCTGCCAATAAGAAGGTGACCAGTAGGGACGTGATATTTAACGAGGCATTCATGCTTAGTATATGTGAATATAGTTCAGTTGATGGCGAGGTCAGACAGAAAGCAATAGTTGAGGTGGAGTCTAATGAGAATGAGTCACTTAGTGATTCAGGTGATAGTAATGCAAGTCAGCAACAGTCAGAACATGGAGTTGAGTCCTACACACTGGCCAAAGGTTAAGAGAAGCAGGTCCACAAAGCACCAATGAGGTACGACTTTGAAGATATAGTCAGTTGTACTCTTATAGTTGGCAGTGGATATCCTGAGTTTTATAGAGAAGTTACAAGCAACTAGAGAGAAAATTAGTTAATAGCTATGTCATAAAAGATGAATTCACTACAGAACAACAAGACTTGGGAATTGAAAAAATTACCCAAGAACAAGAAAGCTGTTGGTTGTATATGGGTATACAGAAAGAAGGAAGCAATGTCAGGAAATGAGGGTGAAAAATACATGACTAGATTAGTGGCAAAAGGATTATTCTCAGAAAGAAGAAGTAGACTATAATAAGATTTTTTTCAATAGTTGTGAAACACACATCAATCGGAGTTATTTTGGCATTAGTGGCTATGCACGACATGGAGCTACAACAGGTGGGTTTTGACCCAAATTTTGAGTCGTGGTCTTGGGATGATGTCTGCTCGAGCAATCAGATGGTCCGCTCTTTAACTCTCATGACACCAACAACTCGAGCAAGTAGGGTGCTCCGCTCGAGCGGAGGAGGGTGCTCTCTGGACACTAATCTCTCGAGCGGACCGCCGCGAAACAGAAATCCTATTGCGGCGCTAGAGTTAAGTTTTTAACATAGGGGTCTCGTATATAATGTTTTTACGTTCTATAGTAATAATAGGGATGACGAAAACATAGAAAATTGTAATCATATTATTGAATAGTGAATTGTTCTTTCCTCCCGTGGACGTTGACACCTTGCCGAGCCACGTATATTATGTGTATGATCTGTTCTTATTCTTTGATATTCTCTATTTGTTTGGCGCAGATTGAATATTTGGTATTGTGTGTTCCACTGCACAACATGCTTAAATAAATTTGCACTTATAGAGTGACTCTTTTAACCTATAACTTTATTTTGATGAAAACTGTTGATGGATCACAAGTATTTTCATTAAAGGTTAGGTTATGAATCTCTCTTTATTTATAGGCAACGATACCATTCCATTAAATAGTAGCAATTGCGCATGCTCATAATAGGTACCTATTCACATAAAAATGTGACTTTTCACTAATAATATTTTAATTAATGGATACTTTCTTTATTTATTACTCATTAAATAATTATAAATACCTATGTGAGCTATACTTAGTTTTTTTTAATAAATAAATTCTTACAAGAGCTTCTTAAATCTCTAATTAGAAAGTTATTTGCGGAAATTCTGTGTTTATGTTTTAAAACTATTCGAATAAATTTTTTTTTAAAAGTTGTTTTTAATCTTTTTTTTTTCTTTTCAAAACTTGTGCTAAGAATGGATTATAGTTGATTTTAGTAATTAAATTGTGTAAGTTGAAGTACTGATCGCATTTGGGACCTTACTTGACCTCGAATCATGCATTATTGGTTATAAGGAGGCAAATTTACCCCCCCCACACACAAGGGGGAAAAAACAAACAAACAAAAAACCTTATGCATGTGCAATAAATATAGCATTGAAAATAATAGAATTCTACAATTTGGGCTTGTCCCTAACACACACTAGGGTATTTTTGAATATAGTTATTTGAATTATTAAAACTACGCTTAAATTAACTTAAATCGGTGAGCTCTCGTCTCTTTTTTTGGCATGAAAATTATAATTTTTTCAACCTTAGCAATGGCATTAACAACTCTTTGGTCTCCCTTCGCAACTCACTTTATTTTTTTTCATTCTCCATAAAGTTTTATGAATACAAGATTCAAACATAACTTTTTATTTTTTTAACATGTATAAAGAAAATGTTTGCTTAAGTTTATATTTTAACTTGTAACTTACAGTTCAGCAAAAAAATAAATAAATAAAATCAAAACAAGTACTTGTATAGCTCTTTGCTCAGTAGTTTTTATTTTAAATTAGGAACAAAAATTTTGTATCTTAAAATTATAAGTTCATAACTTTAACAAATATTTATAACTTATACTTTGATAAATTTAGATAGACTAAAGAAATGGGAAACAAACTTTTTCAATAATAGCTAAAACTTCTTTCCTTTTTAACTAGATTGTGTAAGAGGGCAAAACAAATAAAACATGCTTGAAAACAAATCGACTCCTTCAATTGCCATAAAAAGAAAAAAAAAAGTTAGTTGGATTTCAAAAATAGTATGATTTAATTCAAAATTTTCACTCAATTAAGCATGTCTAGAATATTGAGCCTATTTGGGCAAACTTGCTTATTAATTTATTAGCTTATTTTAGTTGTAAATTTGCTTATTTGGCTTATTGGCTTATTTTTACTTATTTTTATTTTTTTTGATTTTTTTTTTATATTTTGATTAAAAAATTTTATTTTTTCATCTCGTCTCAATAAGAAAAGTTTAAAAAGTATAATAGTTTGATTAAATGATAAAAAAAATTCACTAAAAACGAAAAGTCAACTTAGTCAAATAAACAAATAAACAAATAAGTCAATTTACTCATACAGGACCATTCTATTCAGATTTAGCAATTGAATTTTAGAGAGATAATTATTAAGTACTTCGAGAAGATTATATGATATTATTTACATGATGTTCATCTTTTGTATTTCACCTACTAATAAAAGTAGGCCAATAATCTCTCACTAAAGTGTTTTTTGGTTAAAAAGTGTTTTACTTTTTTACTTCTTTTTAGTCAAAAAAGCTCATTTCATGATCAATTTGGACAATATTCTCATTCTATATACTCATTCTATATAGTTAATTATAACGATTATCTATTGGTATTAATAATAAATAAATTGTTAAATAAAAATATTATTATTATTTTAAATGGATCGTGGGAGTTTGAATCTAGCTAGAGATTTATATTTTTAATTTGAGTTTTAATTTTTCAAATATTTTTACCAAACAGAACATGTTAATGACGCTCCAAGTTATTCCAAATTAACTAATAATTACTCTTTTAGAGACCCCTCTCAATATTTTTCCCCTTACATGACTAGAGGGTCTCAATGCAAATTTCACCCTTAGCCATTACATGAAAGGATGTGTAGTTTGAGGAGTAATTATTTATTAGTTGTAAAGTATAACGTAACGTGTGATGCTTTTATTTAATAATATAATAAAAAATACTTGAACTGGGACAATAGTAGATTATCGATTTTTGCAGAAATATATGAGAAACAAAGAATGATCCTTTTAATTTGCACCAAATATTTTGGTATTTATCAAGATTATTAGGTAAATTAACAAATGACACAATACCCAGTAGTACGTAATAATTTTCCTAGCTGCCGAAGTACCCATTAATCATCTAATGTTAAATGGCAAGATTGTGTTAATTACCCTCAACAAGTGCTTTAGAATTCTTTGCAAGGTCAAATAGCAAGATTTGTTAATTACCCTCAACAAATGCTTTACCCTCAACAAATGCTTTAGAATTCTTTGCAAGGTCAAATAGCAAGATTTGTTAATTACCCTCAACAAATGCTTTAGAATTCTTTGCAGTTTAATTTCCCTGCAATTTAAGCTCTTAGATTAATGCATTGCATAAAAAAACCATTGCAAAGGATCATTCCTAGCAAACTTGCCTTATTGAGTTGGATGCTAATCATTCTGAAAATGCATATTCTGTGGTGCTTTTTTTGTACAATGCATTAATCTAAAATATCATGCATTTTTTGTATAATGTATCAACAGTTTTTGAATTGATGCATTGCACAAAAATAACACCTGAAAAAATTGAGAAGAGAAAATAACTGTATATATTTTCTGTCTATTGAAACTGTACAATATATGGCCTATTTATGGGCGAATAGGGATAAATAATAAAGGAAATCAAATCAGAATAAAATCAATCTAATCAATCTAATATTCTAATCAATCT
>JAOTRH010129091.1:0-14369 GCA_034768845.1 Heliamphora exappendiculata | reverse complement strand
AAAATCTTAGAAAATTTTAGAAAATCCTAGAAATTTTAAGAAAATCCTAAAAATTCTAAGAAAATCCTAGAAATTTTTTTAAAAAAACCCTAAAAATTTTAGAAAAATCTTAGAAAATCCTAAAAATTTTGAAAAAAAATTTGAGAAAATTGTGAGAAAACTCTAGAAATTTGACGAAAAATCTTAAGCAAATCCTAGAAGATCTCATATATTTTCAAAAAGATTTTATTTTTATTTTATTGTTATAATTGGGGCCAATTTTCAAAAATTCCTAAAAAATTAATCCTAAAAGGTATAGGTAAAAGGGGCAAAACACAAATGTCAAAGGAAAAGGTGATTTTTTATTTTTTTTACTTGGGAAGAACATTAGCATAGAATAATAGAGATTTTTCTGGTGCACCAGGGCCAAAGGTTACTAGGATGTGCAGAAATCACGAACCTAGGGTTAGGGTGCCTAATTTTCTAGGGGTTGAAAGGACCGAAGGAACCTAGGTTTTGTTTTCGGTTGTTTCCCTGCACTTTACTTGCTCGATCTGTCCTTTATGTCTTCTCTATTTGTCTTCCCTTTACAGGATGGTCACTACGTCCGAGGCTTCTGAGGTTCTGCCTCCAGGGAGGTGTTTGAGTGGTATGACGCCCTCCCCGGTCCTAGCCGGGCTTACATTGATGCCTCAGGCTTTGCTCGCTTCATACCCCTGCTGGGTAGAACGAGCAATGACCAGGTATGGCTGACAGCCTGGCCGAGCGGTGGTGGAATACCACCAACACCTTCCATTTCACCACCTTCGAGGCTACTCTGACGCCTTTGGACTTTGCCCTTATTACTGACATCCGGCTTGGAGGAGCCCCCATCTCGTTTGATCCGTCTATATCCTAGTCGATCAACGCACTACTGTACTTCCTCGGGGCTGTCCCCGCGCAGATGGACCGGGATCGAGTTAGATGCACTTGGTTCTTCGACCGCTTCCGACACTTCAAGTGCACCGAGCCTCGCCACTACGAGTGGGTCGCCCGAGGCTTTCTTATGTATATGTTCGGTACCTCCTTGTTTTCGAACAAGAAGAATACCGTTCACTTACATTACTTAGGCGGCATGGCTCGTCTTGATCGGGTCGCTTCGTACTACTGGGGGCGCTGCTCTGGCTACTCTCTACAGTTTTATGCAGATGCTGACCCAGTTCCCTCAGGAGCTCAGCATTGGTAGATATTGGAGGGTCTGGGAGGTACGATTTAGTTTCTGCAGTTCTTCATCTATTTCTGTTATTTATTATTTCTGCTGGCTGACATCTTCTTCTTTGCAATTGCGGACCTATGAGTTCCTCGGGCTTCATGTCCCGGCGGACTCTGCGACAGACCCTCTGGTTATTTCCCGTGCAGCCCGGTGGTCCCAAGGGCTAAAGGGAAAGAAGGTCGGAGGGAAGGACATTGACCGGTTTCGGGTCTCGTTGGACCGGTTAACTCCTGACTAGGTATCCCTACTTACTGTTCATTACCCTCTGCATCATACTGTTCACTGCACTGTACCATACTAATTATTGTATTCCGTTTACTGACACTACACTGTGATTATTGTATATTGTTCTATTCACTGTACTTTACAGGTTCACTGGGGCGTCTGGCAGGGAGTTGAGGATCAGGCTGGTGCAGACTTGATGCGTAGCAGAGACATCACTTCCCGGCGGATCTTGCTGGAGGGTCCATTTGGACGGGAGTACTATCTGAGAGAGCAAGTGTTTCGCCAGTCGCTTGGCCTGGATCACTTTTGGATCCCAGTGGTCCCTCTAGTCTGTATGCACCGGACTGATCATCTGGGCCCCGTCGACTTGCCGCTGGAGACGGTGGGAACACCAGTTTCAAAGCTACTAGTGGCGGAGGGGGACTACACAGCCTGGGCCCGGGCGCACCTGACGGGTCCCTTAGGTCCCGGCCCGGCTGCCCCAGGTGGCAGGAGGCGAGCACTAGAGGCTGCCGATGCTGATGCTGCTGGAGTTACTGGTCCCAGAGCTGGAGCTGCGGGAGCTGCTAGCCCTGGAGCTGCTGGTGATGCTGCCGGCAAGGTGAGGGGCCCAGAGGTCCCATGGGACATCCAGACTGTAGTTTATAGGTTTCCTTTCTCTCTACTGGTTCCTATTCCGCTAGTACCTGAGTTCACGACTGACATCGGCCAGGTTTGTCTTCTACCTTTCCTTCAGTCACCTTTTTTTATCTGTCTAAACTGTTCTTTTCTACAGGTCAATCAGGCTTGGTTAGACCAGACGATGCTGAGGGTCACCGGCTTGAGAGTGATGGTCCGGCAGACGAATGCCTCGATGCGGGCAGCTGGCATTGCTTTTACACCAGTAGCCGTTGTGAGTAGCTTGCGTGTTCTTTTTAGTTTTTCTGCATTTTCTTATCTTTATTCTGCTATGAGTCTTGCTTTTCTTTTGACAGCCTCCAGCTCCAGTCACCGGCATAGTGCCGCCACAGGCTCTAGCTCCGGCCCCAGCCCCATTTAGAGGCTGTGGTTCCCAGGCGTCCTCTCGGGCTCGTTCTAGAGGGTCGGTCTCATCTGCTTGAAGCCGATCCAGAGTTGTTTCTTCCTCCAGCAGTGACGACGGTGATGATTTCGATAGACTTTTTGAGGACGACAGCTCGAATGAGGTCGACCCTGCGTGTCGAGTTCGCCCGAAGCACATCTGAGAGAGAGAGCTCCCCCCTTCCCCAGTTTCATTTATTTCTTAAGTTATTTTGATGGGCCTGCGTGCCACAGTTTGATACATTTACGGGCCTACGTGCCCCCGTTTACAATTTTATTGGGCCTGAGTGCCCAAGTTATACTTTGATATATTCTGCTACTTTTTGATGCATTTTGGGACCTTCGTGCCATTTCACATTTTGCATGGTTTTCCTTCATTTGCTACTCAAACTACCTTGGATGCATAGTTCAGATGACACAACTGCTGTAGATCACACAAACTGAAAACTGTCCCACACCCTCCATGTTCGAACATGGCGGTCACCATAATATAACATGGCGGTCGCCAATTTCCCAAAATATTTACCTAGCGGTCGCCTTCTTCAACATGGCGGTCACCTGATCAAAGAAATGATGTCACTGTACTATACTTTTTGGAGTTGGCGGTCGCCAGATCCAAGATGGCGGACGCCACAATAAGTGTGCTTTTTATCGAATTTTTGGTTTCTCACCCTTTTCTACCCTATAAATACCGTCCTGGAGACCCCATTTTCTTTTGCTCGGACTCAGATAGTCAATCCCCTTTCTTCATGGATTGAGGGATTCTCCCATATCGAACATTTGAACTTTGCCCCTTTCGGCCTTAATACCCTTTTCTCACTGAGGACCGTGAAGACTAACAGGCATTTACTGATGGCTGCTGCACAACCGTGGGATCCACAGTCTCATGTCTTTCGATTTGGTCTTGAAGAACTCTGCCCCACTATAGAGGAATTTGCTGCCATGTTGGACCTGACTCCGCTGAATTCTGTTATTGTCCCCACTCCCTTTTCTCTGCTCGACAGCAGGTGATGCAACTCTGCGGTCTATCTAAGATGGAGGCTTCTCGTCTGACCTCGGGTGACTGTCTTGACATTCCATGGCTTATTGAGAGGTTTCATCCTACTGGTGACCTCAACGATCTAGACTTTCAGCTGCGGCGTCGTTATGCACTTTGTTTCTGCCTTCTGGCCCAATATCTACTTCTTCCTTCCGATGGGCGGGTTAGTTGTGTCCTGGTTGACATTGCTGGCCAAATGTGGATGGGGAGAGACTTCGTACCCCTAGTTTTGGCTGAGACACTGCTGGGCATGGACGCTGTTCATCGTGGCGAAACCACCACCTTTGCTGGCAACCCTTTACTTCTCTAGGTGATCTTAACATCGAGTTTTCTGTCATACTGCAAAGCCTTTCTCTTACTATTTTAACTCTTGCTATAGATCTGGCTGATGGAAAAAGTAAATCTTGTACAGAAGCCTCCCACTAACAGGCACAATGCCGCTGCTTTCCTTTACTGCCCGCGTTATCAGATATGTGACACTGAGGCATCTTGGCGACAGTATCTTTTTACTTTGACTAGCCCAAACATTACCAGGGAGCGCTCTTGGTGGTGGATTCCTACTATGACTCTGATCACTATGGATTAACCTGGCGTTCTGCTGATTGGTCTGTGTCATACTACTTTTTACTAGCCTCATAGGATCATGCGGAAGTTCAGGCAAAGTCAGATCATATCTGCCAGCATCTAAGGTTGTCTATTTTTTTTCTGCACTGCGAGCTCCTTTTCTAGCACAGTATCGGGATGCTTGGCCTTCTCGTTCATTGATGGAGATGCATGAGTTGCAGTGTTCCGACCTTTCTGCTGAATACAACACATGGCTTATGTAGGATCGGGAGAAGAAAGATAAAGAAGCAGAAAAACAAGCAACAAAAAGAAGGAAGATTTGAGAACCTCTTCTTTGTTTTGAAAATTCCACAACTTTCCTTTTTTCATTGTTTTGTAGAGTTTGGGACTTACGTGCCCCTCTTTCCAAAACTTTGTAACCCTGATTGAAGTAATGACAAACTCCCACTTTATGTTTAAGATGGTTTAAATTTATCCAAAGTTTTGATGACTTTATTATCATAATTCAAAAATTAATTTGCATTGGTCTTTCTCAAATTCAAAGATGATTAAAGACAGAATGTGGCCGGACTTTTTTAAAATAAGCTTCCTACGTATCCCAAAAAGATAGAATCAGGCCATAACGTAATTTGGGCTCGATTTTCACTCGGGTATTGACACTCTCCTTTTTGTAAGGCCTTAACTTTTGCCAAGGTCGCCCTTTCGAGTTTTCAGCCTTACGGGCTACTCTAATTTTTGGCTGAATTGCCTTTTCAGTTTTCAACTCAGCGAGCTTTTATTTTATTTTTATTTTTATCTCAGGGATAGTACTTTTTGCGCTGATCGAGATTAACTGGAGTGAAGAACACATTGCCATCTAAGTTCATGATAATGACTGCGCCACCGGTCATGATGGTTTAGATGAGAAACGGTCTGGACCAATTTGGCTTGAACTTGCCTCTTGGGTCAAAAATAGGAGCTCTGATTTCTTTGATGACCAAATCTCCCTCTTTGAGGTCCCGAGTCTTGACCTTCTTATTGAACGCTCGGGCTATCCTCCTTTGATAACTTTGTACATAAAACAGAGCCGGCAACCTTCTTTCATCAAACAAGAGCAACTCTTCCATTCGGTTCTTCTGCCATTCTGCTTCTGGAATACTGGCCTCGGCCACTACTCTTAGTGAGGGAATTTCCACCTCAATAGGGAGTACGGCTTCCATCCCATACACTAGAGAGTATGGCGTTGTTCCTGTTAAGGTTTTGATTGACGTTCGGTATCCCCAAAGTGCGAATGGCAGGTGTTCTGGCCAATCTTTGTGTGAGTTGATTGTCTTTTGCAAGATTTTCTTAATGTTCTTGTTTGCTGCCTCGATTGCTCCGTTGGTTTGCGACCGATATGGCGAGAACTTATGAGCCACTATCCAGTATTCCTCGAAAAGATCCAGAACCTCTCGTTAGAAATGTGAGCCATTATCCGAGATAATTTCATGCGGTATCCCGTATCGGTAAATGACATTTTGCTTAATAAACTTAGTGACATGGGAGGCCTTCAATATTGAGTAGGAAGCTGCTTTCACCCATTTTGTGAAATAGTCAATGGCTACTAGGATAAACTCATGTCCATTGGATGCCTTCGGGGTTATTCTGGCAATCACGTCAATGCCCTATACTGAGAACGGCCATGGTGACGTCAGGTTATACAACTGAGACGGGAGAACGTGCATAAGGTTTGCGTGAACCTGGCACTTATGACACCTCCACACAAACTGAATACAATTTGTTTCCATCGTCATCCAAAAGTATCCATGTCGTAGGATTTTCTTGACTAACATATTTCTGCTCATGTGTGGCCCACAGACTCCTGCATGTATTTCTTTCATTAATTCTTGACCTTCTTCAGTGTTTACACACAGCTTGTTGACCCTAGTATGTCCTCGTTTGTACAGTCTACCACTGCAAATAACAAACTACGCAGATAGCCGTCGTATTGCCCTTTTGTCCTTTTTACTGGCAAACTTGGGATATTCTCCTTTCTCTACGAAGTTCTGAATGTCAAAGTACCATGGAAGGCCGTTAGTGCTTTCTTCAATGGCGACTGTTATCTCATAAGCCGACTTCCTCTTTTGCTCAATTATCAAGGGTCTCATTTGAGCTCCGGGCGGTATGTAAATCATGGATGGTAAGGTGGCCAGTGCATCGGCGAACTTGTTCTGCAGTCTTAGTACATGGGTGAAAATCACCAGTTCAAAGCACAGTATCAGCTTCTCTAGTTCTTAATGATAGAGAATCAAGGTTAAGTCCCTAACTTTCAATTCTCCTCTTGCTTGTGAAATCACTAATGCTGAGTCTCCGATGACTTCCAGCTTCCTTGCCCCTAATTCTAAGGCTGCCTCCAATTCGGCTAAACATGCTTCATACTCAACCTGATTATTGGTGACTTCAAAATTGAGCTTTAATAATAAGGGGACATGCGATTCGTCGGGAGTGACAAGGAGGGGACTCCTATTCCATAGCCATATTGATTAGATGTGCCATCAAAATATAGAGTCCATTTGTCATCCCAAACTTTCATCAGCTATTCGTCAGGAAACTAAAATTTCGTCTTCACCTCCTTCAATTGGTTGATCGGCCAAGAATTCTGCCACTGCCCTGCCTTTGACTGACTTTCGGGTGACGTACTTTAGATCGAACTTTGATAATAGCAGCAACCATCGAGCCAGCCTTCCTGTCAGTGTCGGCTTTTTGAACAATACTTCAACGGATCCATCCGGGAGATGATGTTCACTGTAAAAGACAGCATATAATGCCTTAATTTTTGGGAAGGCCAAACCAAGGCCCAGTATGTCTTCTCCAGCGGCGTGTATCGTATTTTTGACCCGGTCATCTTCTTGCTTAGGTAGTAGACGGCCTTTTCAATTCCAATTTCACCTTTTTGTACCAACATACATCCCATAGCTGAATCGGTCAATGACAAATAGAGGATCAGTGGCCTATCAGGTTCGGGATGAGCTAGAACAAGTGGGTTCTGTAGGTATTGACGTACGGCATCAAAGGCGTCTTGGCATTTTTGATCCCATTCGAATTTGACTCCTTTTTTCAACAGACGGAAGAGTGACTCGTAGGTAGTTGTCAGCTTTGCAATGAATCGGCTAATAAGCTGTATCTTACCCAGAAAACCTCTGACTTTTTGCTCGGTCCTCAGAGGATGTATTTCTAAAATTGCCTTGATCTTCAAATGATCCACCTCGATACCCCGTTGAGTGATCATGAACCCAAGCATTTTTTCCAGCAGTGACTCCAAATGCACACTTCTGCGGGTTGAGCCGCATCTTATACTTTCGAATCCTTTTAAGGAATTTTCGCAGAGCTGTGATGTGGCCTTCCCGATCCTTGGATTTCACTATCATATCGTCCACATACACTTCGACCTCCTTATGTATCATGTCATGCAATAAGGTAGTGACAGGCCTTTGATAGGTTGCCCCGGCATTTTTCAGGCCAAACGGCATCACACGATAACAATAGGTGCCTTAAGTCGTGGTGAATCTCGTCTTTTCTCTGTCTTTGGGATCCATCAGAATCTGATTATACCCAAAAAAGCCATCCATGAATAACAGCAAAGCATGCCCCACTGTACTGTCTACTAGGACGTCAATGTGCGATAGTGGAAAATCATCCTTCGGGCTGGCCTTATTGAGGTCCAAAAAATCCACATAGACTCGGATACGACCGTCCTTCTTTAAAACTGGCACTATATTGGCTACCCATTTTGGATACTCGGTTACCATTAGGAACCCAGCATTGATCTGTTTGGCAACCTCTTCTACGCAGTTGAGCCATCTTCTCGTTGAACAGCACTCCCAGGTCGATACCGTCGAGTTTGTCTGTCCAATCTTCTTCCTAAACCTTCTTTTCTTCCTTCTCTCCTTCCACTGTTTCTTCATCTTCCGTATCAGACAACTGATGGCTGAAAATATTTCCAACCCTGGCAACTTTTGATTGGTTTCTTCGTCAATCCACGACTCTGGAACGCCACAATGCGAAAAATCTTTTCCTTCCTTGACAAAGTATCCATTGAGTGTCCCGGAATAATTAGTCTTTCGCCCCCTTCTAGGCCATTCCAGATCTTCTTCCGTTGGTTTATACCCAAGACCAAAACGATGTGAAGTCGGCAATACCTGAATGGATTCCGGGATTCCCTGCTGCTTACGTCCTAATCCCATGCCAGGGAAGCAGGACATTTTCTTCATCATCATTAAAGCTCATGGGTTAACATACATTTCTTCTTCATTCATCTGCGTCTGAACAACCTATGCTTCATCGAACTAAAAACCCTTGAGCAACACATCATCTTCACCATGTTGAACTTCTAGCAGAGTTGTGCCCTCTCCTCCTTTTGGAGGGCGAATACTGTCCTCTTCATGAATGGTCAAAGCTGCCCCGTTCTTTATTAATTTTAATTTTTGGTGAAGGGTAGATGGTACTGCCTGGACATTTGGGTCGTGCAACTATGGCCTGCCCAGCAGCAGATTGAAGGAGGCCGACACATTAGCACGTGAAACTCAACTGAGGTCTCCAGTGGTCCCACTGAAACGGCAAATGACACCAGTCCTAGTACATCCCTTCTTGTGCTGTCATAGGCTCGCACCCCTTGATTGCAGGGAGTGAACTAGTCTAGCCTCATCCCTAAGCAGACGGTCGTTCTTAACGGGCAAACGTTCAAGACAGACCCATTATCAATGAGGGTTACCGAGACCCATTTTTCTAGGCACTTGATGGTGATGTGAAGCGGCTTGTCGTGACTTTTTCCTTTAGCGGGCAAATCCTTATCAGAAAAGAAAATGACTCTTGGTTTGGCGTCTGGCAGAATAAGCCTAATGAGCTGCTTGGGGGTTGCATCTATCGGAACACTGGCCTTGTTCAACACCTTTAAAATAGCTTGTCTATGCTTATGTGACGCCATCAACAAGCCCCAGCTACTGATGTTGGTCTGCATTTTTTTCAACTGTCTTAATACAGCATTATCCTCGTCCTCTTGCTCTGTCTCTTTCCCTTTTTCACTTGGTTGTCCCTTCTCTAGCTGAGCTGACTTAAAGTGTCGTCCACTTCTAGTTAGGTGTTCCACGCCATCTTCGGGAACCCATAACCCTAGCATCACGTTATCAGTCTGTCATACTTTGTTTATGTGCAGAGGGCTTTCAAATGCCCACAAATCATTTAAGTCACTAACAGCTGCTCTTTTCCTTCTTTTCTTGTCATCTTCAATAGCTCATGTATTATCGATTTTCTCCCAGATTTCCTCTTCAATAAAATCCACTTGCTGTTCCCGAGCGGCCCAGAAGTCGGTCCACTCGGCCCCGTCTGACTTTAACACGATTCTTACCAGCCAGTAGGACTGCATCTCATCGACGTATACTTCCTTCTCAAAAAGTTGGGGAAGAGTGATGCCATCAAGTGCATGACCAAACCCATAAGGTCGAGTCGGGTAATCCAATTGCCAATCATCTTCTTTATTGCGCTCCTCCTCTTGGTGGTAGCCTTGGATTATCGATCGATACCATTCCCAGGCATTATCACTCCATTCTTTCATCCTGTCTCGACTGCCTCTAATGATCATGAACGAGCATGCTGTCTGATATTTGGTTATTAAAACATGAGGGCGTGGTAGGTGTGCTGAACAGATGTGCTGACTCGGGTCCTCCGATTCCCCCATAGACATGTAATTTATCCCAGCTTGCTTGGCATGATTCGCCAATGGGTTAGTAGTGACATTCGGCTTTGGGGTAGCTGATGAAGGAGGGATCACTTTGTTGTCAATGAGATTCTGAATCTCATGACAGAGCCTCATACATTTATCAGTTAAATGCCCGTGGCCTTGGTAGAAGGCACAGTATTGAGAGGCATTATATCTCGGCGGAAGCAGATCGGGCACTAACATGGGATCTAGTACCTTGATGAGTCATTTTTCTACAAGACGGCTTAAGGCAGTAGATAATGGGATGTTGAGAGGGGTAAAAGTTCTTCGCGGCCACTGTTGCGTTTGCTGACCATCGCCTGACTGCTGAAGGTTGCTTGTTTGATGGGTGGAAGAAGAAGGGTTCAAATGGTTCACCTCGCCCGAACGGGACACGAGGTTGGTGGTAGCGGATTGGTTCTGGTTATTTGTGGGGAAATTCTTTCTCGGCTTCTGGCTTGGCTCGATCTTTTCAATATCCCCAGACTAGATCGCATCTTCTATCTGAACCCCAGCATCAAACAACTGGTCGAATGTAGAGAGTAGCTGCGTGATCAAATAACGCTTCAACGGGGACTGTAGGTTCTTCACCACTATCCTTACTTGTTCTTTCTCAGAGGGCCGGTTTGTCATCTTAGCAGCCTTGCCCCTCCACCGGGTCAGAAAATCAACAAAAGACTCTCGATTCTCCTGTCAGATCGTTTCGAGCTCTCGAGTAGTGATGTCCAGCTGGACGTTGTAGCTATACTAACTAACGAAGGCAGTGGCTATGTCCTCCCATGTTCTTGTTTTGGCCACTTTCAGAGAGAGAAACCATCTTTCCGCAGCCCTAGAAAGCGACCGATGGAACAATTGGCCTTAAGTTGATCATCGATCCCCATGGGGGGAGGTGCCAACATACATTCTCAGGTGGATACGGGGATCCCCAGTGCCATCAAACTTTTCCATTTCTGGCATCTTAAACTTCTCGGGCAGTTTTGCATTCGAGAATAAGCACAAACCACCTACATCCAGCATATATTCTTCTACTCCTTTAGCTTTCCTCAGCACCTTTTCCATCTGGTCGATCTTCTCAATCAGTGCAAACTCACTAGACTACGCAGTGTTTTCCTCCTCGATTATCACCTGACGAGGGTTCCGTGGTGGTGGTGGAACAACTTATGGTCCATCGGGGACCTGGTTGTCATCCCAAAAGTCCTCTCCATTTTCATTCGTGTCCTCCAGTTGTCCATTTGCAATAGGGATACGAGCCTGACTTACCCGAATCTGTGCCTGACATTGCACCTGATCCTAGGTCTGTTGCTCTACGGCTCTCTGTATATTAGTAATTGCCCTCATTAGGGCTGCTAGATTCATCTCGTTTTTTGCCATTTTAGCTAACTCAGTCGACTGTTTAGATACCCTACAAAGTCTTTCTCTCACTGATCTTTCCCAGACACGTGTTAACTGTACTTTTCTCAGCCTAATGGCAATCCCACAGAGAAACCTAAATTCCAAAAGCAAAATGACCAGTATCAGACACTTCCCATGCAAATATTCTAACAGCAGATAGCAGATATCTCGAATTTCCAAAACAACAGATCATGGGCAGATAACCATGAAAGCTATAATAACGCTCCTGGTGGGCTCATATGGGCAGCATAACAACAGGATGACTCACAAACCACTATGACGGCTGAAAAAGGGGATCAACTAAATTCTAGGGGGAAGGTTTTCCTAAAACGGACAGCACTCTGGCAAGAAAACAAAGCTATGCTGGTCGGATTGATTCGACTTAAAAATTCTAAGGAAAAATGAGCAGCATGACGGTAGATAAATAATTCTCACGGGTATTGAAAGAAACAAGCTTATGTCGAGGATTTGGAGGAAACGAACCTATGTCGAGGGGGAGAGAACTAACGACCTGAAAAGATCCCGGAGTAGAGAGAAACCATCCTAGAAGTTAAGATGAAACACGGTCATGATGACAGTAAGAAAAATTACGGTGTGAAAAACCGAATGAGGTGAAGAACGAAAACCCGAGTAAGAACCCGAAGGCAAAACTAATCTAATCAAAAGACAACAGGAAACTCGGGTCGAACCTGGGGAAGGAACTAGTCTAACCCGAACAAACAATCCTAACAATATACAATCAAAACATACAATAAAGAAAAACACATAATCCTACTTAGGTTAGCAGCACCTAATTAGGGGGTCTAAGTTCACCATATGCAAAATGCCAATTTTGGTCAATTGAAAAGGGTATCTTCTAAATAGAGTCGGGTATATACCTCTCATGCCTGGAATGGTGCAGGACATGGTCAAATAGTACGCTCGAACCCTTTTACTGTACCTATGGTAGCTTACAGTCAATAAGGGTTGCCCGTCTTCCCAACAATCCCCGAAATGAATTAACGTTCAGGACATCAGGTCGACAAGGCAGAGGGATTTGAAGAACAATGCATATGCATGTGAAAATGCAAATGAGAAATTTTATTAAGAACCAATGATGTTTTCAAGTCTTGCCCTCTTATTTGATTTTATAAACCAGTCCCCAGCAGAGTCGCCAGAAAATACTGTGGCGTTGGGATTTAGGGGTCAAAAATAAAAAAATTCAAAAGATGTTTTGAAAAATATTTTAAGACCTTGAAAACTAAATTTTAAAAATCACTTTTTATTGAAAATAGAGTCGCCACTTAGTTTTTGAGAAAAACTAAGAAAAACAAAAATGGCTTACTGATCTTGAAGACATTAACTAGAGAAAGAGGGTTCGGGGGCTAAGGTACGAATCAGGAAATGTGTTAGGCACCCCGTTCACCCAACCATAAGGTTGGCCTCTACTAATCATCACTGGTTATTTAATAGAATTTCTCAAATGCATACAAATAAAGAAAGTAGAGGCAGAGAGAGAACATCCAAAATTAAATATGAAAAATATATAACATATGTACATAGCACTCCAAATCAAAACAAATAAAAAGGTAAACTCTTAAGTCTAAGACATGCAATTTCTAACTAAAATGATACATTGAACATATTGACATGCGATTTCATAAAAATAAGCTAACTATCATAATTTGCTCAAAAGAACAAAATATACTAAAAGATGCTAAAATTACCTAAACATGAATTTATTACAAAAATAAGGTAAACTATTCTAAACATATATTTAAATAAAATAACCAAAGCATGCATAAACATACATTAGATAAGCATTTAATACTAAATGTAAAGATGTATAAAAAATTTATATTAAAAGAAAACTTACTAACAAAAAAAAATAAGGGCTACATGAAAAAGAGAAATTAAAGGTTTAAAGAAAAAATAAAAAATAAAAAATTTATGAAAGAAAAACATGCTATAATGAAAATGTTAGGAAATGTTCATTTATTAAAAGAAAACTTAACTATTCATCTAACTATTCTCATTTTAAGAAAATTACATTTGAAGGTGAAAGCTAGCTTAAATGACTTTTTATGATTTTTAAGTTTAATAAAGAGAAAGAAAAATAATAAAGAGAATGAAAGAAAAGATGATATAAAATGTTATGAAAAGAAAATAAAACTTTAAACGAAAGAAAATAGAATTTTAAAAGAAAAATAGGTACTAACATCAAAGAAAAGAAATACTAAAATTAGTAGAGATAAGAAAAAAAATAGAACATTATAAGGGATTTTAAAGCTAGTAATAAAAGAGAAGAAAAAGGAAATAAAATAAAATATTAGCAAAAAAAACTATATTAACATTAAAAGAAAGAGAAAAGGTAGAAAATAAAAATTAGAAAGAGAAGAAAATAAAATAGAGTATTAGTATTAAAGAAAACAAAATGGAACTTAAAAAAATAAAATAAAATAAAATAGAGTATTAAACTAGTGTTATAAGAAGAGAAAAAGAAAATGAAATAAAATGCAGTTAGAAGAAAAATTAGATTAACTAAAGGAAAAGAAAATAAAATGAATGCTAGAACATTAAATTAGCATAAAAGAAAAGAAAATGAAATGAAATGAAATGCTAGAATTAAATAGGTATAATATTGACGATTATAACCATTTTAATGTAAATGCTTTGAATTACAACAATATCAACATTATTTTGTCGTATCGTTTATTTATATTAGCACTAATTTGATGCATATATTAAAGAAAACGACAATGTGCTTAGTGTGAATGTATTAATTAAGTAATAGATTAAATGATTAAACTAAATGAAAGCAATTAAATAAGAACAAGATTAACTATGTAAATAAGGAGTTCTTGAATTGAAATTAAATGTAACCCGATCAACCCAAAAGAGAGAGAATAGGGTTAGAAGGATCGGAGATCCAAACAAGGTACCTGAATTGTGGAATCTTCAAGTCGGGAATGTTCTTCGATGGGCCAATCCTCGGGTAGTGATCCAATCAAGACTTGAACGTCAGTCGAAGGTTCGTCAGGGTTTTGGCGTCGGAGCTCGGGATTGCGCGATATATCGACAGAGTCTCTCTCACTCAAAATTTGTACTGAAAACGTACGCTGGGGTACGGTATTTATAGAATTCTTCAACCAATGAGATGTTGCCAC
>JAOTRH010129080.1:0-14370 GCA_034768845.1 Heliamphora exappendiculata | reverse complement strand
CTTAGAGAGAAGGCAGAGAGAAAACGAGAAACTTACTGGAGAAGTTTTGAAAAATATCTTTATGAAAATATCTAACTCTAAATATTTATAGGTCTTCAAAATATCCTTTTTTGAAAATTTTGAAATTCGCGCTATAACATCCTACGGTCCCGAGAACCTTCCCCACATGCATCTCTTCCCTCAAACATGCATCAAAAGTAGTAAAACATGCTGCAACGAAAACACGTAACGCGCTTTCAAAAATGCCAAAAAAAAGAAAACGGGTCAGGGTCTCACAATCATAAATTTTGATAAACTAGATCCTCAAAATATAAAATGCTTTTCGGCACAAAATGAAACAAGTTGGTTATAGCATAGGAGGTTAGGTCATGCTAGCATGGATCTCCTATCTAAACTTGTCAAGAAAGATTTGGTAAAAGGTTTGCCCAAAACCAAATTCGTTAAAGGCAAAGTTTATGATGCTTGCCAATTTGGTAAACAAGCCAATATGAGTTTTAAAAAGAAACTAAAAATTTCTACAAATATGCCACTACAATTACTTCATCTTGATTTATTTGGTCCAATGAATGTTCAAAGTCTTAGTGAAAAAGTATACGATTTTGTTATAGTTGATGATTTTTCAATATATACTTGAGTTTTATTTCTTGCATCAAAAGATGGAGTATATTTTGTATTTGCCAAACTTTATAAAAAGTTTCAAAATAAAAATGACTATTCAATCTTACACATTTGTAGTGATAGAGAAGGAGAAATTAAAAATAAAAAGGTTAAAAATTTTGTGATAAAAATAGTATTTTCATAATTTTTTTGCTCCTAAAACTCCTCAACAAAATAAAATTGTAGAAAGAGAAAATCATTCAGTACAAGAGATGGCTCGAACTATGCCAAATGAGCACAAGTTACCTAAGTATTTTTGGGCCGAAGCGGTCAATACCGTTTGTTATGTAATGAATCGAGTTTACATAAGACCTCATCTTAACAAAACTCCTTACGAACTATGGAATGAAACAAAACCTAAATTTTTTATTCTCATGTTTTCGGTTGCAAATGTTTTGTATTGAATAAAAAAGATGATTTAGGCAAATTCGATTCCAAATCGGATGAAAATATATTTCTTGGTTATGCAATTAATAGCAAAGCTTATAGAGTTTATAGCAAAATATCGATGTCTCTAGTTGAATCTATTCATGTTAGATTTGATGAAGCTAATCCTTTCTCTTTCAAGCTTTCTAATGATGATAATGTAAAAATAAACAACGGTTTCGAGGATTTACAAATCAAAGAAGATAAGGAAAAAAGTATCGAAGTCCATATTGATGATCAAGATCAAAAGGAACATTTAGTGTTGCCAAAAGAATAAAATATTGTAAAAGATCACCCTTTAGATCAAATTATTGGTGAACCATCACAAGGGGTAACTACTCGATCTTCCTACAAAAATATTAGTAATCATCTTGCATTTTTATCTCAAGAAGAACCAAAGAATATAAATAATGCACTAGAAGATGATTCATGGATAATGGCTATGTAAGAAGAACTTAATCAATTCGAAAAAAATGAAGTATGGAATTCAATTCCTAGACCTAAAAATCATACCATAATTGGAACCAAATGAATTTATAGAAATACAAAGGATAAAAATAGCATTGTTGTCCGCAACAAGACTAAGCTAGTTGAACAAGATTATAATCAAGAAGAAAGAATAGGTTTTGATGAGACCTATGCACCCGTAGTTATGATAGAAGCTATACGCTTGTTGCTTGCATATGCATCAGATAAGAATTTCAAACTATATCAAATGGATGTAAAAAGTGTATTCTTAAATGGCTTTATCAATGAAGAAGTTTATGTTGATCAACTGTCGAATTTTGAAAACTATCATTATCCCAATCATGTTTTCAAATTATTCAAAGCATTGTATGGTTTAAAGCAAGCTCCTAGAGTTTGGTATTAAAGATTAAGCGGTTTCCTACTATAAAATGACTTTATAAGAGGTAAAATTGACATAACATTTTTCATAAAAACAAACCATGAGGATATGCTTATTATTTAAATGTGTTGATGATATTATATTTGGTGCTACTAACGAAAGCTTGTGCAAGGAGTTCTCATTGTGTATGCAAAAAAAAATTGAAATGAGCATGATGGGCAAACTTATATTCTTCCTTGAACTTCAAATCAAACAAACCAAAAATGAACATTTGTGAGCCAATCAAAATACATACGGGACTTGCTCAAACGGTTCAACATGGAAGACGAAAAATTTTGAGAACACCAATGAGTCCATCAACAAAACTTGACATCGACGAACAAGAAAAATCGGTAGACACTAAACTCTACCGAGGCATAATCGGTAGTCTTTTATATTTAATTGCTAGTAGACCGGATATTATGTTTAGTGTGTGTATGTGTACTAGATTTCAAGCATGTCCAAAAAAATCACACCTAATTGCGGTTAGAAGAATTTTGAGATATTTAATCGATACAATAGACATAGGGTTATAGTATCCAAAATTCACTTCCTTTGAGATGGTCAGTTATTCCGATGCGAATTTTGCCGTGTGCAAAATCGATCGTAAAAGTACTAGTGGTACTTGTCATTTTCCAGGGAAGTCACTTGTGTTTTGATTCTCCAAGAAACAAAATTCCATAGCCTTATCAACCGCCGAAGCCGAATATGTGACTGCGGGTAGTTGTTGTGCCCAAATCTTGTATATGAAACAACAACTCAAAGACTTTAAAATGAATTATGATGTTGTGCCAATCAAATGCGATAATACAAGTGCAATTAATATCTTTAAGAATCCAATATTACATTCACGAACGAAACACATTGAAATAAGACTTCATTTTCTTCGTGATCGTGTATAAAAGGGAGATATTCATCTAGAATTTGTTTGCACAAATGATTAATGGGCCGACATTTTTACTAAACCACTTAATGATGATCGATTTATCTTAATAAGAAGAGAATTGAGATTATTACATAATCGAGAAGTTGTATGAGCTTAATCAAGAAAATGTGAGAAAAGTTTATTTAAAAAAAAACCAACTTTAGCACATATTCAGTTAACTAAACCTAATCATTCAGATGACTGAATACATACTGAAAATCAAAAAGTGCCTTAGGGCATTATCCAGTTGATTAAAGTGTCTTTCCAGTCGACTGAACTGTCGGGTTTTTTTTTTTTTTTAAAAATGGTCGATTGAACACGTTTTAAATCGGCACCTTTTGATTTCCTCACTCTCGATTTCTCTGCTTATCCCTCCTCCCATGACTTCTCTTCTCAAACCCTACGTCTCTAACCCTCCTTATCCCTCCTACATCTTCTCTCCATCACAAAATCCCTCTAAATCTCACCATGCCGCCTAGAACCAAAGGAGGAAAAGGCAAGGGTATTGCCTCTTCTGCATCATTGGCGCCAAATGAAAATCTTTTCTCCTCATCTAGGACTAAGAATCTTTATACAAATCATTTTTCATCAATAAATCCGATCTTTGGTAAGTTTCTCGACATGGAGTTCATGCATCAATATTTTACCAATGTATGTCATCTATTTGCTAGTATGGGTTGGGGTTCTTTTGTGTTTTATCAACCTAAGGGCATATATCCTCAACATGTTCGTTTATTCTATGCAAATCTCATTAAAGAAATCAAGCCTAACCCTATCGATTCATACACTCATCTTTCTACATACCTCTTGGGCAAAACATACCATTTTTCGGATAAAGACATTGCTAATCTTTTTGGTCTTGGTCGGGGCGATTTGACTTGTCCTAGACCGTCGTCAAATTGAATTTTGGACCAAGAGTTTACCCCTCAAACATTTTTACCCATGGTTGTGAACGAACAAGTAGTAAACTTTTCTCTCACCCCAAAATATTCTCAATTCAAACTTGAAGCAAAACTCATCCATCTCAATATCACCTACAATATTCTTCCCCGCAGTGGATCTCACAATTATATCTCCTATCTTAACTGCTTTATTATGTGGTGTATCTACACCGGCAGGCACTTTGATCTTTCCTCTCTCATCTATACTTGGATGCTTGCCCGCGAGAGCACCAAGTGCCACACTCTCCCATATAGTGCTTATCTTACTCCTCTATTTCCAATCCTTTGGTTTCTTTCCTTCACCATCGACCTTCACTCTTCCTAAATCCACCGACTTCTTTAATGATAAATTCCTCTGACTTATGAGATATCGATTACAAGATGGAGGTTGGCGTCCTAAATTTGGTCGCGAAGCATCTCTAGTGGTTGGAGATAATGAGGATGAAGAGCAAGCTTATGACCAGGCCGATGCTCCTCCTTTAGTGGCTACTACGGCTCCTACTCCAGTTGATCCTCCTCTTAATCGTTCCACACAATCTTTTCTAAAGAAAATGGTGAAATCTTTTACCAAGGAGATCAAAGGCAAATTCAAGAAAGTACACAAACGCCTCAATCGCATCGAAGATGCTCTAGGGATTCCGCCCTATCCCACTTCTTCACCTGATGAGGACACTGGTGGTGATGATGACACAAATGGAGGTGAAGACGAGGCCGCTGATACCGAGGATCCCAACGAAGACGATTCCTCCGGGTCTATCACTTTTTGATCATGACAAAAAGGGAGAGAAGCATGAAAGAAAAATAGGCAAAATAGTGTGCTCAACTTTTTTGTCTTAAGTTAAAAAACTTTGGATAGTGGATGTACAACTTTTGGATTTATATACATGTTTTGGATGTTCAAACATTGAATGCATCTTTTTGAATATATATATATATATATATATATATATGCATATTCTGGATATTCAAACTTTGAATGCATGACTCATCATTTTTAGATATTGAATGGATAAATGTGAATGATATTTTGATATCTATGATTCTTGAATATAAATATGAATTGCTTACATTGCTCATAAAAATGAAATAAAAAATGTTAAGTCTTCAAAATATACTATTGTGAGAGAGAGTTATTAAAACTCTCATACATACTTATTCATTCATGCTTATTGTGAGGGGAGCATTATATAGCTTTTTTTTACGTCATTTTGCTGTTTGTTTTGTCATCATAAAAAATGGAGATATTGTTGGCCTAACAAGGTTTTAACAACCATTTTGATGATAACAAATCTAAGTATCTGATTATGCAAATTGAGATCATTTACAAGAAATACATATTAAGCATAATTAAAGATACAAAGTCGAAGCTATGATGCAAATTCAAGTCAAATATGTTGGTAACAAGTTTTTAGAACAATGCAAAAGACGAAGAATTGAAGACTAAGTTTTAAGCTTTTCATTTGTATTGCAAAATAGGATCAATGTAAATTCACTATTTTTGAGTATATCATTTGAAGCTCATAGGAAACCAAAAATTAAAATATAGAAGTCATGCATATCATTTTTCCAAAAGGATAAAATATTTTTGAAGCAACCAAAGTTGATTTTTTAAATAAGGAACTTTTTATCAAAAGTCATTTGAAATGTTTTATGAAGTAACCAAACTTGAGTTTTAAATTGAGAAACATTTCAACAAGTTTATTTTGTGACTTGAAGATACCAAAATTCATAAAGATCTTGTTTTTCATTCAACTCCAAAATGTGATAATCAATTCAATCAACTAAAAGGGTTGAAAACTAAACCATTAATGTTCAGTTGATTGGATCACCAAAATCAGTCAACTGAAAACATACTAGAAAATGGAATTGCTGAGCCCTTAAGGTTCAGTCGACTGGATCATCAAGATCAGTCGACTGGAAACATACAAGAAATTAAAATTGGTGAACCTTCAAGGTTCAGTCGACTGACATCATGGAATCAGTTGACTGAATGGACCTTTATGAGGTTCAGTCGACTGAATTTAAGCCCTCAGTCGACTGAAGTTCCCTAAAAGTCAAATATGACTTTATAACGGCTAGTTTGACCTGATGTGTTAAAATATCCTTTTACCCTCAACGGCTAACACGAATTTTTGGCTATAAAAGAACCCTTTTTCAGAACTTAAATGCACCAAGAAGCTTTTTAATATCATACCTCTTACTACTCATTCTTGTGTATTCAAATCTCATACTCTTGTTCATATTTGAGAGAAACACTTAGAAAAACTTCTTGAGCTTCATTTGATATATTTCTTGAGGGTGAATTTGTGCGCTATAGTGTTGTACTTACTTGCTCATTGAAGGAGCCCACTCCTGTACGCATGCTTCATCAAATTATTATTAAGACTTGATCATAGTCTTATTCAAGTGAGGGAATATCACTTGGGTTTAAGAGCTCGTACGCTCTTGGTATAAAGACTTCTTTGCCTTGTGAAGGAGAGAGACATCTCTGCCTATAAAGAGAGACTAGTGAAAATTCTCAAGCGTGTTGCTAGAGGTAAGGACGTAGACCGGTGAATCGAACCTTGTAAAAATCTCAATTTTATTCTCTATAACCTTCAAACTCTTTATATTTACATTTGTTTGAATATTTACTTATCCACATAAAATCAAGAGAATATATATTGCATGTTTTAAATTGAATATCTTGAATGAAATTTTTAAATATTCAATTCACCCCCTTCTTAGAATCACATTACACTCACAACTTGACCCCACATTCAACAAGTCGCCACCCTTGTATAAAACAACATAAAAGTGTAATTGTTTTGGCTAAAATTGAAAAAATTCACTAAAAAAAAAAAGAGTTTTATAAAAGCTTTAAAGTAACCTTTTTCCTGTCTTATATGACCTTTTATTTTTTTTTCATTTAAGTTTCTCGAAATGAGATAAATCTAAAAAAATATTTTTATTTATGCTAACGTAATTTTTTTTTACTAAAACAAAAAAGAACCACATAAAAAAACTAATTATTGTTACATAAAATAGATATTAAGCACTGAGGAATAAATTTAAAACTTCAGTGTTGTTCTTTATCTTAACGATTTAAACTAGTACTCTTAGCAAGTTTAAAATAAAAGAAAACAAATCCCTAAACTATTGATTTGGATGTTCATTAAATGTATGAATTTTTTATTTTATCAATTAGTTAGTTAAATGATTTTAATTTTCAATTATTTAACATCTAATGTTGTAAGAACAACATCAATTCAATGCTCTATTTAAGATGATCAAAATAATATTTAAAAAATAATAATTATAGAGAATTATACTATCCATACCAACTCCAACTACATTGCTTTATTTTTATCTTTATTTTTTTAAACCATCATTCATTTGTCTTTAGAGCTCAAATAATTTTTTCATTTTCTCCAAAATGGAAATTATTGTTTATTAGATTTATTAAAATACGTTCTCTAGTGGACTCTTTTTAAAGTTATTGTAAATATTTTTTCAATAAAAAAATATAAAATTTACACTTTTAATGAATAAAATATTCATTCTTTATATTTAGAGAATTATTCTTTAAAACTTTTGACACTCTAAATATAAAAAACCAAATGGCCATTCTCTAAAATAGAGTAGGCTTAGAGAATTGGTTGAAGTAAATTTTTACTCTAAAATTGAGATTTAGATTGTGTGTTAGAATTGCTCTAAAAAGAAGAGAGCGTGTGTGTATATATATAAAGAATTCAATTTTAATTAATAAACACCATGACATCAAATATCATATGAGGAAGAATATAATTGATTGAGGTTCTAATTAAAAACTAAAATCATGCCAAAAAGGGAAGATATTGTATAAACCAATCAAACCAAATCAAACAAAATATTTGTCCCAATTAATTGGGGTCGGTTACTTGAATCTTTTTTGCACCATTCTGATCAATTAAGGATATATTTTTAATTAATTTTAATATGTTCATACATTTTCTTAATACGGTATTGCATGTCAATTTAGATATACCACTTCTCTTAGTATTTTTATTATTTATATTCTTGTCGTTTTTTTTGCTATTGTTGCCCTGCATCAATTGATCTATATTATATGTATCAAAATTACCTTAATTTACTTTTTATCAATTTGTTCTTAATTAGTGCGACTCCTACCTTTTTACGATTTTTTTCATTTTTAATTTTATTTTTTCTAATCTTACCGAACATTTAGCTTAACTTTCTCATTTTTGCAACGATTATCTTATTTATATAATTTTTCTTAACAACTCAACATTCGATCCTATATAAAATTACTGGTTTTATTGCTGTCCTATATTTTTTTAATCTTGTAAATATTTATAAATCATATAAACTCGTGTATATAACTATTAGCATTTATAACACCTGAGCAAAAGATATACGTGCATAAGGAAATTACACAAAAGTGGGAAGTAATAGTAGAGGAGTCCAGCCCATAGTTGATAAACTGAGAAATAGAAACAGAAGTAGAAACGTGAAACGTGGTCCAAAACCTTAAAATGGAATCCGAAATGGAATCCGTTCTCTCAACGCAAAATATTTTCTTTATTTTTATTGTTTGGTTTATAAAAAGTAACTAAAATAACGTTTTTAGTAAAATATTTTGAAATTATTATTTTTTAAAATTAATTGGTAAGTTGTGTTTTGTCTTTTTAAGAGTGTATCTTGAATTTGACTATTATGATATTTTCAAATTTTTAGAGTCAATTTTTAAATGAATACATATAAGCCAACGATAGTTGTCACTATTGTTTGGAATAATTTTTTTAAGGCTTTTTATATGGTTTTATTTGTCTAGTAAATTTTTTTTACGTTTGTTCAAACAGTTATATTTTTTAGATTTCTTTTATTACGTGAAATCAAAAAATCATAAAAATAACCAAAAAATATTTTAGAAAAGTTCAGATAAGACGGAAAAGAAAGCCTTAAAACGCTACTTTGAGGCTCTTTTTTTCCCCCCTTTTAAGGTTTTTTTTGTCTTTAGTAAACTTTTTTCAACTCTAGCCAAAATTGTTATACTTTTAAATTCATTTTATTATGATAAATTCAAGAAATAAAAATTTTTAACCAAATAAATAAAAATTTTCATAAACAAAAAAATGTCACAAAAAATACCACAAGAAAAGCTATCTCAAAGAGTAACAAAGCACCAAGAGGCATCAGACGAGATACAAATATTTTCTATAACTTTGCTATGAAAAGTATCATGTTTTAATCCAATAATAAAAAGTTTTATTTTGAAAAAAAATTTCATATATCAATCGAATACTAGAAAATAAAAACAAAAAAATACTTTTTTCTATAAAAATATTTTACATTGAAGCGTACACTGTTAAGCCAATCATGTGCAGCAAAATGAAGAATGAAACAAAGTCAATAAAGGAGACAGCAAAGCACGCGCAGTAATCCTCCAACACTTAGCCGCCCAAAATCTTGACGCTGAAATTCTCAACCGCTTAAAACCACCCAAATCTATGATCTTGTCTACCCCTTCTTCTACAATATATATATATATATATATATATATATATATATATATATATATATGTATGTATTTGTGAGAAAGCTCTGTGTGGAGGAACAGAGTTGTAAGAGAAGCTAGTAAGAGATATTGTGAGAGTTTGTATATTTGTCAAATTTGTATTAAATCAAAGTGTTGAATGCAACCCTCACTGAGTTTCAATCACAATAAGTGATTGAGTGATTTCTCTCCATCCAACAGTGGTATCAGAGCCACCAGAGAGTGAGATTTTAAGAATCACAGTGACAGTGCCATTCCCGACATTGCCCAGAAATCAAGTTGCTGAAAATCAATCTTTGAGCATACTAGTGTGTTCGACTCATCGATACGATTCCGATAATATATCATACGTCGAAAACATAGTTAAAACGAGTTCTCTAGCTTCGTTTAAAATGTTCAAAAATTTTAAACAAACAAACAGAGCCCTTCTCTAGTTTGTGTTCTGCGATGAAGATGAATGAGTCAGCCTAGTGAGTCAATTCGGCCTGTTTACATTTTTCTGACCATTTCAACTCATTTTTTATCCCATTTTGACCAAGTCGAACTCATTCCCATAGTTTTTTGACGTTCCAGACGTATTGGCAGTGTCCATTTTGTGAAATTTCAACTCTAAAAGGCCGTTCTAAACAATCTAAGACCTGATGGTGACACAGGTGCTCATCCCAAAACTGATGAAGAATAATTATGACAATTGGTGTATCCAAATGAGAGCTCTATTATGTGCTCAAGATGTCATGGACATCGTGGAGGATAGCTATGATGAAGTCCAGTCCAAAGAAGCAGAGGCATCGATGCTGGATGCCCAAAAAGCAACCCTCCGTGCTGATCGAAAGAGGGATTGCAAGGCGAAGTCCATCCTCTATCAGGGCCTCGATGAGACCATGTTTGAAATCATCGCCTCTGCTAAGACATCCAAAGAAGTATGGGAGAATCTATACAAAACCTATTAAGGTGCAGACAAAGTAAAGAGGATTCGTCTCCAAACTCTACGAGGCGAATTTGAATCTCTACAAATGAAGTCCACTGAATCTATTGCCGAGTGTTATACTCATGCAATGGTAGTTACAAATCAGTTGAGGAGAAATGGAGAAGCTCTCTTAGATATGAGAATATGTGAGAAAATTTTGCAATCCTTGGATTCAAAATTTGATTACATAGCCGTTACTCTAGAAGAAACCAAAAATCTAGAGACCGTGTCCGTAGAAGAGCTTGTGGGTCCACTGCAAATCCACGAGCAAAAGGTCAACAAAAGAAACGAAAAGAAAGAATTTGAGCAGGCCCTCCAGGCCAAATGGTCCCCTAAGGAAGAAAGCTATGAGCAAGGGGGGACATTCCAAATAGGACAAGGTCGAGGATATCAAGGATTTCATGGAAGAGGTTTGGGATATTTACAATCCAAAAATCGTGATGAAAGAGACTCCACCAGAGGAGAAGGGAGTCAACAGAATTACGTCCCACGGGGAGAAAGATGTGGAAGAAGAGGTGGCTACAACAACCACTAAAATGATAAAATGCATATTCAGTGCTATAACTGTCACAAGTATGGCCACTACAGAAGTCAGTGTTGGTCAAAACCACCAACTGAACAAGTTAGTGAAGAGGCTAACATTGCAAAAGCAGATCCAGTTGAAGAAGAGTCGTTGATGCTATTGGCACACAACTTAACCCATGAAGATGAAGATGTAGGGTTCCTTGACTCTAGAGCCAGCAACCACATGACCGGGAGGAAGAATTTGTTCAATGAACTTGATGAGACAGTTCAAGAAGAAATCTCACTCAGTGATTTCACCAAAGTACCAGTTGGAGGGAAAGGTGATATTTTGATTAAGCGAAAAGATGGAGGTCGTGCTATCATCTCCAACGCTTACTATGTGCTAGGTCTGGAGACTAATATATTGAGTCTTGGACAATTTCTAGAGAAAGATTACGAGATTAGCCTGAAAAATATGAAAATTACTATTAAAGACGCTCAAGAAATGCTGGTTACTCGAGTGAAGATGACAAAAATCATAATGTTTGCTTTGACAATTCAACCAAAAAAATCGAAGCATGAAAGTGTTACAGCAGCTATGCCACTTGAACCAGCTTACAAAAATGTGGTAAAAGGACAAAGTCAATACAAAATTCAACCTGAATCCTCAAAGAGAACAGAATTGAGACTTTAAAAAGTAGAACCAGCACTAAAAAGAGAATTTGTTGTCAAGCCACAAGTTCGTAGAGATCAGCAGACACATCAATGTGGTTTCCCTACACCACAGAGGTATGAGAATAAAAAATCAATGATTGATGATATGAAACTGTTATGTTTGCATGTGAAAAGTGATTCAGGTGTAATTGGAAAGACTATTGAAAAGATGAAAGCGATCCACAAGACCAAAGAAAGAAATGAAAGAAATATTCATAGATACAAAGAAAGAAAGAAGACAAATGTTCGTGAGGACAAGATGTGGAAAGTCAAGTTTAAGGGGGTGTGGTCGCCCAGAAAAATAGGACATGTTCGCAGCAGAATAAACACCAGTTTGCCATCACATGGTTGGAGGGGGTGATTTGTTAAGCCAACCATGTTCAGCAAAATGAGGAAAGAAACAAAGTCAATAAAAGAGGCAGCAAAGCACGCACAGTAATCCTCAAACACTTGGCCGCCCAAAATCTCGACGCTGAAATTCTCAGCCTCCTAAAGCCACCAAAATCTATGATCTTGTCTCCCCCTTCTTTTGTTATATATATGTGCATGAATTTGTGAGAAAGCAATGTGTGGAGTGAAGGAGTTGTAAGAGAAGCTAGTGAGAGATATTGTAAGAGTTTGTATATTTGTCAAATTTGTGTTAAATCAAAGTGTTGAATGCAACCCTCACTGAGTTTCAATCACCATAAGTGATTGAGTGATTTCCCTCCACCCAACATACATAGCCTAAATGACTGTTAAAAAACCTAAAATCTATGCTATAATATTAAGTGTGAGTACCTATTTTGTGTTGTAGATAGTGGAGCTGGGTGCGTGCTCTGCTCTCAAGGAGCTCGGTTGTTAAAAATATTTTTATGATCGAATTTGTTCGTTATGTATAGCTCAACGAATTTTTTGTTATCATTCAAAAAATAAAATTAATCTAATATCTTATCTATGTAGTTAAATTATATTTACTTATCAATAAATAAACGGTAAATATAATTTTGTAACAAAAAATTGTTGAACAAATATTTAGTTAAACAAATATTTTTTTTATCATAGAGCTACAGATATCGAATTACTTTCTTTTTTGTATGATCAATAAACTCGATTAGCTCTACATTATAAACAAATCAAATCATAAAAATATATTCAAAACTTAACCCCTTAAAAGTGCATTAGTATTGTGCACGCACCCCGTCTCGTAGATGAGGGTATGGATGTCACTTAAAGCTTTCTTTGCCCTTGTCTCTCATTTTTCCTGCAATGAAATGTCCAACATCTCTCTCTACATCTCTTTTTTCTTTGCAATCTCTCTAAAAAGAGATGCCTTTCTCTCTCTTTTTTTTATTAGCAAAAGATAATAATATTATATTCACCACCCAAACAAGAATGACTTTAAACATACGCTCCAAGGGAGCAAGACCAAAGTCCTGAAAATAATACAATTGAGAAGTAGTTAACTCAAAAGAGAACAACAAGAAAGAAAACAAAACCCCAAAAACACTCTAACCAAGGCTTCTCAAGCCACAAAAGCCATGCACCAGAGCATTAATAGAAGCAACACATGCAACAGAGAAGACCAAACTGGGCAACGTAGCGGCAGAAATAGCAAGGCCTCAAAATTGGAAAGCTTTACTCATTGCAGACAAGCAATGCTTTAGCACAAACCATCAGCTAAGGGGAATGAATATGTAAAACACCCCAATGTAGCACCACAGCCCAGCATGCGAGGCATAGCAGCTAAATTTGCAGGAGAAAAGTACCACAGAAGGTTCTAGCAATAGCTTTGCCAACACCAAGTGGTGTTGATGTGTGCTTTGTTGATAATTTGCAGGAGAAAATTACAAACAATAATTCATAGAGGAACAAAAGAGATAAGAATGAAATAATCAATTACTAATATTATGTTTGCAACAATTATTTATTTTTCAACTCGTTTAGTAAGTTAATGGCGACTATATTTAAACTCGATAGCGACTAAATTAAATTTAAAACAGAAAATGATTAAATTAAATTTAAAGCCGACAGCAGCTAAATTAAATTTGAAGTCAATAATGGCAAAATTAAATTTGAAGCCGATAGCGGCTAAATTAAATTTAAAACTGACAGCGGCAAAATTAAATTTAAAGCCAACTGTGAAAAACTTTAATTTGAAGCTGACAACGACTAAATATAATTTAAAATCGACAGTGACTAGATAAAAATATATTTTTTTAAATGAACCATTTAACGGCTTTTGTCGCGGTTAAATCATGTTCCAAAAATATATATTTTTAGCAAACTTAATATTATTTAGAATATCATTCAACGATTTTTGTCACGATTAAAACAAGTTCTAGATAATAATAAAGAAATTATTGCCAGACATGGTTTATAGAAGAGAGAGAGAGAGGATTTACCATAAATCTTTCAACGAAAAATTTGTGAACAGCCCAATTTATACGCCACTTACTGTTTTTCATCTAGTATAAGATTTTTTAACGAGTAAGATCTATCTGCATAAAAATTTTAACACGCAAAGTACTTTTGAAACAAAAATACTCTCGCTTCTTCATCGTCTTTTTCATCATCATCATCATCGTCCTCTCTATCGTGTTCATCGATTGTTCTGCACCCGTAATTCATAATCGAATTATGGTATACAACCTCCAACGCAAATTGGTCAGTCCAGTACCATGCATTCGTCAGATTTCTCGACACGATTCCGACCCAGCTGTGGCTTTCGACCAAAACTAGTTCGAAAAGGCATCGCATCGTGACACCCATGGGTTTAATTCATTGTATTTCTGTAACAATTCAGTATTGAGAAAATATCGGAGATTGTATACT
>JAOTRH010129059.1:0-11202 GCA_034768845.1 Heliamphora exappendiculata | reverse complement strand
TTAATACAATTCATTGACAATTGATTTTCATATTCAATTCTTTTATAACCTTCTATGATAAGAACTTCTCTAGTATTTTGCAGAGGCATGACATGTGTATGAAGTAAGTGTGAAAAACAGAATACAAGAATATGATAGATACAAATTTTGATATACAAGTTGTGATAGAGAGAAAGATAAACGAGGTGTTCCAACGTTCGGATCAACCGTTTTATCCTGAGAGAGTAACGCCAATGGAAATACCTGCAACACCCTTAGTAGGCGGTGAATCATTCTTAAAAAAACTGCGTTTGCAGGACTCGGTTTGTATATTCTGTTCATGTTATTTTTTGTAGTTTCGTTTTTTATAAATTCAATTTATTGCAATCGTTAAAAGTTAATAAACATGTATTTTTTGGATCCCAGAGCATATCTTGCGTTATATTTCTACCAACAAAATCCACATAAAATGGATGCGGGAATCTCTAAGAACTGACATATGAACTGCGCATATTATTATGCCTTGGCATTGCCTATTACTGCCTTTTTCTTCTCTAGTGCTCATGTTTGATTCATGTATATTCTCTTCCACCTCTGAATGTTTCCAAAGATGGAAAGCATAAAGAGAAGACGTAGCATGCTTAAATTTTATTTCCCTGGAATCTAGTCCCATAAGAGTTTTGCCAACCTTTTTAAATCTAATTCTCTCTTACTTTGTGTTATACTTGTGTGCATGTTCCACTGCTAGGTATCTACAGCGGGTCGCGATCCTCTCAAAATCAATAGGCACTTAAGACCTTTTAAGACTTCATTTTGTGGGTTTGTAATCGACACATAACAATAATTTGAACCGTTCATCTCGTAGACCTCACAAAGAAAATCATCTATATATAACTTCAGTTTGATCCGATATCACATGAATAAATTATATTTTGTTTTACATAATGGAAGGTTTAATTTAAAGAGGCTATTTTAAAACAAAATTGATTATTTTGTAAAATAGAATGTAATGTGTGTACCTATTGTTGCCCGATTAAGCTTAAATTTTGCCAATATGAAATTTTTTACAAGCCCTATGAAATAAATGATTCAAATCATTATTTTGTACCTATTTTAAACCCACAAAATAAAATCATTGTTGTGTATCCATCATATAAATATTTCAAAATATATTTAATGTGTATAATTAATATTTTAAAAAATACAAAATATTGTTAATATAAAAATATTCATCACATAGAGAACATGTTTAGAGAGTTCAAGACATAATTTTCATTGAAGTGTCTATCAAGTATTCAAAAAATATATAATATTATGCATTTATTTATTTTTACTAGACCACATCTAAAAAGTGTTAAATACCAATTGAAAAGTGTATGAGTAAAATATCTGGCATAGATGTCGAACACGAGACACTTTGAAAAAATATCCTTGCATCTTAGATTAGGTCTAATGATTACATCTATTTTATTTTTTAAATCCTATATTACATTTAATCAGACACTCTTTTTAAAGCATCAACTAAAATTTATTGTTGGAGTGATATACCCACGAATAATTCAGTAGCACCAAATATTCAAACACAATTACGAGCTTCTCAAGGAAGGCCGATTAGTCTTTCAAAAAAGAACACACTTTCAAGCTTTAAAACTTATCTTGGTTTGTCCAATTTGTCCAAATCAATATCAATATTTTGCAATATATCCACATATTGAGGTTGCAAATCTGTCTTCTTTTTTATCAATATATTTATCAATTCGTTGTTTTGAACAGAAAAAGCAAAATCCTTCAGCTTCAGCTATTGCTGTTCTCCTTGATCAGTAATGCACATAGAATTCAACAACGAAATGAACAGTTGAATCAAAAGCTACAGTCATATTTATCAACAAAATCTGAAATTGATATTCTTAATTAAAGAAGCACTAAAGCATCAAAACAAAAAAGTGCAACTTTCCAATTGAGAATAAGAGAAAGGGGAGGGGGGGGGGAGCGGGCAATAGTCATTTGATATAAAACAAAACAGAATCGCCTTTACAGTTCAGAAAATATACTCTCGACTGAAAAAGGCCGATTGTGCAGTTGCAATACAGAAATATATGCCCCCTTACACAAGTTTGAATTATTTTGTCCTCAGGATGCCATAGCTGCTCGCTCAAATAGTTTCAGCTTTACTGCAAACCTACAAGAAGCAAGAAAATTTGGAGAAACAAGTAACAATAAGAAGCATGAATGCACCGTCATCCTTTCAAGGACTGAACCATAACATTTTGTATCAACAAGATCTGGGGAGGAAAATCCATTCTACGAAAGCCGACCTCAATAATGACTATTGTCGAACACCCAAGGTTCGTACAAGAAAAGCTCCCTGCCATTCATCTGCACTATCCCTGCAGCTATATCTCCTGCACGTTTCCTTGCAGCTTCAGCTTTTCTAGTTGATGCATCAGCATCCTACAAACAGGACATACATGTACCATATGGTGAACGTTGATTACTAGCTTCCATAAAGCTCACAGCAATCTAATATCCTTTCTTGGGTTTATGTACATTCAATGTTCAGATGGTTTGCAATTAAAAAAAAAGGCACATATAAAGCATAGCATGCTTGGCTTCCTAAACTCTATTAAGAGGCCACATTTAATATTCGGCAAAGAAGTATAAACACTTTTATGAAAGAGACGTATCATGTCAGTCACGACACTTTTCGAACACTACTAAATATGTGTCTAACACTTCTTAAACGTGTCTTCTTTTAAAAACTAAATTTATAACATTCGATACTTCAACGACACTTTTTTAACCCTATAAACACGTCTTACGTGATGAATTTTCTCACAGTAACAATATTTTGTATTTTTTAAAATGTAACTTATTCACACTAAATGTTTTGAAACATTTATAAGAAAAAATATAAGGCCTTTTAATTTAATTAGTAATATATTGCATATTTTTCATTATCACTGAATAAATTATTCACATATTTGATATATAATAAAAATATAAAAATATAAATCTTTAGCATGTCTTAGAAGTGTCTTATCTTGCTTTTTTTAAAAATCGACTTGTCCGTGCCGTGTCTGTGCGATACGGTCAACATATGGAATGTAAATCTATGGAGTTAGGATATAATATTATTTAGATATTATTTAGTTTTTTTTTTTCAATTAATTGAGATATTATATGATCTTGTTTTCTTTAGTTAAAAACTCAAGTTTCTATTTTCAAATTAGGATTTAAGTCTATAAATAAGTAGGTCCCCCAATGTATTAAGCAAACTTTGAATGAATAAAATTGAATTTTGAGTTTATATTATTAATTTAGAATTTATTTTCTGTATTTTTAGTTGTTAATTCTTTAATCTCCGTCCGTCCGACATCACCATGTCAATAAAACACCAAACCTAGTAATAAACATTTGGTTCCTTGTTTATCTTCCTCTATATCCAAGCATATCCCATGATTTGGTTCCTTGTGTAAACATTTTGTCCCTACTCTTTTTACTTTTTTTATTTTTAGATGGGCAATTTAGGTATAAAAAAAAAAACTAATCGCCTAAAATCTTTTCTCTCAAAATCTTTTCAATTTGGAGAGGTTTAAAAAGATAACTATTTCTCTCTATTTCTCTTTGATTCTTTCCATTTCTTCCCTCTTTGGAAAACCAAACAAGTGGTTAGTAAGGAGAGAGTTTTATTTCATTTTTTTTTAATCTCAAAATCATCCAAACCAAACCGATTGTAAGTCCTAATAAGTCGAAGTCACTTACATGAATTCATTTTGCTACCTTCTCAATATGAAAATTATTCTTGATAGCTACAAATATATTTCGGTTTACAAGAAGGAGAAGGTATTATCATGAAAACCTCATTTACTTTTAGCCACCTAATTATATATTGCCTGGCAACATCAGCCTTAATTATTCAATATACTTGGAAATTCAAAACCAGCTCTCTAGTATAGAGAATGAATTTTTCTATTTTTTTTTGGTAGGTGGAATTATGGGGCCAAGCATCATATTAGGCATAACAGAGGGTGCCTACCAAAGAAAAATTTAAGTATCTTATAGTGTGATGCATAGAACTATTGTTTTGTAGGTATTCAAGATTTGTGCACTAGACAAGCCTTTAACAAATGGATGCTACACCACCACGCTCGACCTTTATCCTCCTAAAGATCTCGTACACATAACAAACGTATAAAAAGATTAAATATTTTGAAACAAAACTGGCCAAAAGGGTCCTGTTGAGGCTTATTTCGGTCCTAACTCCAAGAAATGTCCACAGGTCGAGATTGTCAGATTAAGTATTGGATGTAAAACCATGCCTTGCTTGAGGCCAAGTGATGAAGTTATGAAGGAAAGTTGGTTCGGAGATTACATCATGAAGTACAATGAGAATGAATGGAAGACCGAGAAAGATAATTCGAGAAAGATAATTCGAGTGCACCAAAGATGAGCCAAATGGCGGAACTTCAAATTGTTCATGGAATAGGGGTAGGAAAGAGATTCTAAAGCTCCTTAACCATCTACATACGCAAGACTTTGATTGATCCCCTAAGAGCATCTACAGTGATGTGCTACACCTTCCTATCCAAAAAGCGTTTCAATGGCCTTGCCATTCCTTTAGCCAAATTATAGAAATCCCAAATCTTGTGCCAAGTTTGGCAATGGCACAAGGTTTGGCAATGGGAAACTAAAATAGTAAAGACTTTGATTGATCCCCTAAGAGCATCTACAGTGATGTGCTACACCTTCCTATCCAAAAAGCGTTTCAATGGCCTTGCCATTCCTTTAGCCAAATTATAGAAATCCCAAATCTTGTGCCAAGTTTGGCAATGGCACAAGGTTTGGCAATGGCACAAGGTTTGGCAATGGGAAACTAAAATAGTATTTTCCATTGGGCATTTTGTAAGGAAAAATAGAATATTAACATTTGCAACATTGGAACAAGATTGCCAAATTATAGTCATTTTGGTACCGTTGTATACCAAAATTTGGATTTGGCATTTCCATTTTGATACACCTACCAATCCAATGCGTGTCCAATTTGAATGAATTTAAATTAAATGAAGAAAATTATGTAGCAATGTTAACAAATCCGTTAAGCCACATTGCTAGAAAAAGACGTAAAGAGGACCAAAAACTTATTTTTCTTTTTCAACGGTGTTCTCGGTGACCAAACGAAAAACAGAAAAAGATAAAAAGAGAAAGAGGTATTCAGCCTTACTTGAGATGGAAGTTACAGATTTTTTGTGGCAGTTACTATTACCTAGCAAAGGAGGTGGCACTTAAATTAGGAATAATATTGGAATTGTAAAAAAATATGTGACGGGGCTTCAAAGTCCCTGGGCTCCCTTTATATATAAGTAAGGAAGTATAGATTAGAGGTGCTCTGAAGTGTTCAGACAACCAATGAGCCCAAATTCGATTCATGTCAGTGAATTTTATAGGGTTTTTTTGTTCCAACACTCATTACACCACAATTCCTTAACCTCATCGAATATAATTCTGGTTGCTATGGGCCTTTTCATTCGTTAAACCACATCGAACGTCTACTGGGCAGTGATAGTTTCGTTTAAGCTTCAACCCCAAAACGAAACCACGAGATACAAATTCCTGTAAGCTTATCGACTAGTCTCTCAGCTTTGATTACCTAATAACTGGTTTTAATGCTTTCCAGTTTCGTCATATCATGAGCCTATTACAGATATTACTAAACCCCTATCCATAACAAACAAATTGAAATACAAAATCAGAGATCCAAATCTCTTAAAACAAGTCATGAATTTGAAAATTCTAAAAAACAATATATTCCATTACAACAGAGTAAAAGTCAAGAAACCCTAGGAAAGTTCAGAGCCAGCGAGAGAAAGACACACAGAGAGAGAGAGAGAGAGAGAACCTTCTGGCGTTTCCAGGAAAGGAACTGTGCCGCCGTCATGGAATTGGGATTGGGAATGCAGCCCGATCTCTGGTTTGCTTGTGGCCTTTCCTCTTCCGCACCCATTTCTTTCTCCCCGTCCAAACAGGTATTTGTGCAATGGGATTTCCAAATTCCATGTTAGGATATACGTAGAGCGAACGAAATAAATTGACGGCTCTCAATGAATAAGAGTTGGCTTATTTTTTTATCGTATTTTTTTGTATTTTTAATAAATTTTTATTATTATTTAGTTAAATTATTATGATTTTTGGATTTTTTTTTGTTGAATCGAGCTGAAAAAATAAAAAAATTTGAATAAAATTTGAAAAAAGTTGAAAAAAAACAAAAATATTAATAAATACATTGAACTATATAAATCGACTCACCCTTTTCCTCCTCCTTTTTTTATTTTTATTTTTATTTTTTTACTGTTTTAATACGTCAATGAGATTAGTAATTTAAAATTAAAGTTGAGCTCAACATAGCAACTGTCCTTTCTCTTGCTAACTAGTAATCCTATTATATAGGATATGTAGGATACTTAGGCTACGATGCTAAGTTCGGGTTGATTCTATATTTTCTGAGCAACTAGAATCCTTTGATACCGCTAGAAGCATCATTGATTACTTGTTTTTTTCCCTTTTTTTTTTTGGTAAAAAAGCCCACACCAACACATCCAGTCCCCAGCCCACCAGTCCTGGGTTGGATGCTTGTGCGGTGCAGCTGCAATTGTGGACTGAGTTGGGCTTTGTTTGCTTTAGGCTTGAGCCCTTAGGTCAGTTCATATTTTTTTGCGGCTAAATTCTTTTAAGTAATTAAATAAATTATATTTCTTAAATTTTTTTTTAATTTTTTTCCTTCAAAATTCACAAGTTCTAGAATGTGACGGTTCACTTTGAATTGTGCTAAGTTGAATTTGAACTAACGACCAAGTTCTTCTGCACCTGTTCATCATAGTCAAACAATCACCAAGAATTTAGGGCACTAATTGGTTTGATGTACATGCAAGCAGAAGTGCTTTGCATGCAAGTAGCAATTGTTTTATTAGGAGAGATAACGTCTATCATTTGCATTTGCAAGCACAAAGGTGAAAGCAAATTCTGTTATATTAACACAACATCAAATATTAGATGACGCAGTCACAATATGCTTCTATTTTGTCCACGTTATGTAAGTTTGCAATTTGTAGTGTTTTCGTTTCTATTCTAGTTTACATTTTTAATGCAGATATACAAAGTTTTGTTTTGTTTTCTTATCTGTTGTATTTTAAAGTATACAATTTTATACTATTTTTCAAAATTTAATTTACCAAAATATTTTTCTGCGTAAATCAATTTTTCTGTTTTACCGTAAAACTAGTAATTACAACTATTTTTCCAGTACAGCATTTTTATAACATACAGCAAGAAATAATTGCAGGTTGATTTCCTAGCAAATGAAGTATGTGAAGCTATATATGTGTGGGACATGAAGAATTGTAGACACAGTGGTGCACCAAATCTACACTTTTCATTCATTTGTCATACACAACTTAGTAAAGGAAAGGAAACAGTCTTTTTTTTAATTTATAATTGCACGTTCGAACCAGTTTACGCACATTCGACTAATTTAATAACTCTGAAATTTAAGAACACCCACTTGAAATGTGCACCAAGACACATTATAAAACCATTTCCGCTAACCGAAACACGCATCAACAGCTTCAGAAACAGAGAGAAAAACCCAGCCTCTCCCAATTTTGTCCACAAATCTGGCCGCTTTTAGCTTGTGAATCACTTGCCACCTCGGATTGGCAACCACTAACTGCAAAAACCACACACACATATATATATATATAACTTTTTTTTAGTGCTTAGGATTTGATTGAGCTTGTGTTTGGTTTAATTTTTTTTTTTTTTTTGTAGGTTGTTAGGTTTTTTAGTTTTTTTTTTTTTTAAAAAAATAAACGTAAAAAGATGTAAAAAAAGCTAGTTGATTATTGTATTAGGCTAAATAAATAAACTTTTTAAGAGATTTTTAAGTAAAATTTTTTTTTAAAAAAATAGACCAAAGATAAGATGAACCTGAAAGGATAACTTTTTCTTGTTTTTTTTTAATCTTTTTCCCCATACTTTGAGTCATGTTTTATTGTAAAAGTAAATTTTCAAGTAGAAAGTTTTAAAAGTAAAAACAATTTCACGAAAAAAATAAGGAAAGTCACAAAAAGTTAAATGGCTTAAAACTGACTTATTTTTGGAACTATCAAATCACAAATTTTTCTATCTTCATGCTGACTTCAAGTCACTGCTTTACTAAACTAATTTTTTTTCTTATTTAGCATAAAATCTTAAAAAGACAAAAAAAATCTAATTTTAAACCATATTATTAATTTATATGACTTATTTAGTATTGCTTATTTTCATTGATATTTAGCTGGTGGAATTTTTTTTAAAATTTTATTAAAAAATCAACAAAGACAAAAACAAAAACAATCAAGCTAGGAAACAAAATGTTTTTCTTCTTATTTTCATATTTTAGACTTTAGAAAAACTGTTTATTTTTTAGTTAAGATTTATTTACTTTTTCATTTTAGAAAAAAGTCGAGCCAAGTGTTTGGTCTAATTTTTTTTTTTTAGCTTTTTGGTTTTTTTTTTTAAAATAATAAATATAGAAAGATGTGAAAAAAAATTGATTACAATGGGAAGCTTTTAAGAAAAAAGTTTTTAAAAAAAAATTAGGCCAAACAAAGGATAAATATACTATGCTAAAATTATTTTTTTTTTAAACTTGAATTAATGTTAAAAGAAAGTTAAAAAATTCAGGCTTAAAAAAAGTTCATTAAAAAGAAAGCTAGGAAAAAGTTATTCCAAACATATTATAAGCTTATGTTTGGACTAAAAAGTATTGTAACTTTTTTTTTAATTTTTTTTTTCTTTTATGATTTTTTTTATATTTTGGTTTAAATTTTTTATTTTTTTGGTTCCTTGTAATTAAAAAATTCTAAAAAGTATGTCCGTTATAGCTAATTTTGAAAAATAATTCACTAAAGACAAAAAAATTAGAAAAAAAAGTCAAAAGGCCCACTAAGTTGGCTTTTTTCATCTTAAATGGACTTTTTTTAGGTATTAATAAAAATAACTTATTTTTTTATTTTCTTTAAAAAAAATACTCATTTAAACTAATACCGAAAAATATTCACTAAAAAAAATCATAAAAACTAAATAGATAATTCAAGAGACAAGATGACGGCCTCACTTCCTGTGCAGTTCTTGTAGTGCCTGAATTCCCGAAGTGTCAATATTCATCACATCTGTCGGTGGAGACAAATATATATATATATATATCAAAATCTGATTACTGGAATAATTAATGGGTCTTAAACCAATTGAACGAGAATTTTAAATTGCAGTATTAAAAAAAGTATCAATATCGATAATACAATCATGTATCGATCAAAATTGGACAGTATTAGTTATTATATTGATAAATTTTTGTATCAAACGTCCAAAATCTAAATATACAATACATAAAGACCGATATTTAAAACCCGAATGGAACAATTGAACTTACTTGATATGTCAAGAACTAATATGTGAACCCTCCCAATGACAATTTCCTCAGTTCCATCTTCTTCTATTGGCCATCTCATTATCCTGGAACACTCAAACATTAACAACAAATGGTTAAATTAAAATTATACATATTTCACATCTCTAATATACGATTTTAATTCATGGAAGGTGACAATTAATAATACCTTCAATAACAAGGTTATTTTTATTTTTTGAAAAGAAAATTAAAAATATTTAAAAGTAAAAAGTAAATGAAATGCATATTATATATTTTAGAAAAAACAAAAAAAGGAAAAAAGATATCTATGCTATCTAATAAAGACAACCCAAAATTTGACTGTTACAAAAAAAATTGAAGCCCTGTCAAGCACTTTTCAGTTACAAAATTGTACAAAATTTACAACTAATTTTACCATATAAAAAACTTTTCAATTCCAAAATTGTACAAAATTTACAAACAATTTTCCCATCTAATTTGAAACAACAACGGTAAAAAGATCACAAGCAATCCACATCACGCACCCACGTCTCAACAGTTACATATCTTTTCTGAACTGCAGCATTTTCAGAAATAGAAACTAAACGTAAGTTAAATTTTTTTTATTCCAACAGCTGGTTGCTCTATATAGTCACCTGAAATGTCTCAACATTCATTAGCACAGTTAATGTGAATTTAATGATATTTGAACTCTTAATTATTACACAGTATTAGAATAATAATTATCAAACGGTTAGCGAGAATTCGGTAGAGAGCGATCCCATATTTTATACAGTGGACATGATCATTTCTTATAACCACCTGGCCGTGGCCTCCTACCTTTATTACCTCACATCGCTGGTACGCTTATTGGTCTCTAGCAGTCAGGACGCCGTTTAACCAATTATTCATTTATGCATCATTTTTATTCGTTTTCATTTTTACCATTCGTTTTCATTTTCATTATTCATTTTCATTCTTCAACAATGTAATATATCAGGCATTAACGTGAAATAAAAACTAGTTCAGATATCAGAGAGTCACATGATCTAGTAGAACTTGATTCAATTTTGTTCAAAAAACTCCAAATCTAGAACAAACACAATAAATGCTAGTTTTAGAATTTATAAAGTTTTAAGTTTTGACCAATAAAATCTTAGACCTTTTATTTTATTTAGTTCTCAAAATAATTTATATATTTTTATTTTGTATCAATTAATCGAATAGACATAAATTAATTTCTATAATTTTTCATTACTAAAATACATGATTTGGCTATTATTTTTATTATTATTATTCTTTTTAAACAAAATATTTTATCTTATTTCTGAATATAATTACTTTTATTATACTTTAACAAATTTACTTTTTCTTTTTTTTTTCTCCTTCTCTTTTATTTCACTCAAGCCTCTCCCCCAAGCAGAGCCCCACCCGTACTCATCATCCCACCAAACTGGGTTTTCCACCCCCAACCTACTGTAACGCATATATATATATATATATAACCTTAAATTATATATTTTTCGTCTAACTACATTAGCTTGATTGCATAACCATTCTATTTTTTTTATTTATAGTAACTTGATTACAGCAACTTAATTACATAGCAATTCGCAGTGGGTGGTGAAGGAGGGAGAGGTGGCATCGGTGGTGTGTGGGGGTGGCGTGGCTGTGGAAACAAACAAGAGGGAGGGCGAGAGATGGGTGAGAGAGATAACTGAGAGAGAGAGATAAATACTAAGAGAGAGATAGAAAAAAATAAACTAACCATGGGAGAG
>JAOTRH010129038.1:0-46125 GCA_034768845.1 Heliamphora exappendiculata | reverse complement strand
ATATATATATCATTCACGCAATTAATATATAAAAAAATAAATTAAATGCAAGATAAATATATTCTGATTTTATGATCTATCTGAATCTCTAAAGAATTTCAGTCTCTATTTTAATTAAATTGGAATGACTCAATTCTTTTCTAAATCAACTACTTATCAGTATCCAGATTGCATCAAGATTCTGTTATTTGTAGTGACACTTATATAACAATTTCGAGCCTTTGAAAAATTCAGAAACCGCCAACTATCAAAAAGCCATCGTTGCGCCGCTACTGCGTTCTGGATTTTTGCCGCTGCTGTGTGTTGAGCGTTCTCGATTTGTGGCGAGTCTCCCATAGCTTGCTGTTTGGAATTAAAAAACTGCAACTGTGTTTTTGTGATTGGAAACCGCTGCTTGATTTTGAAAATAGCGCCACTATGTATTTTTTTGGAAAAATCGATGGACTATTGAAAAACCACTGTTGTGCTTGAAAAAACACTGCTTCTGTTTGGAATTAATTGTGCCACCGTATTGGAATTGAAACATCGTTTTCATTGGACCGAATCAGAGAATATAAGCCACGTTGATTGCTTTTCACTTATGTTGTGCGCTTCTTTGGAAACTTACCCTTTACAGTTTGTACCGAAAATAGTTTGTTGCCACTATTGGTGCTTTGAAAAACAACGCCTAGTTTGGTTGAAAACCACTGCTTTTGTTTTTGCTTTCAAAACATCGTCGGCTGCCGTTTGGGATTCAAGGCGCTACTGCTCAATGATTTTTCTAATCCCATTCAATTCACATCATTCTTTTTAATCTTCTTGTGATTGTCGCGGCTTGCTCAAGCTTCTTGCACCGCCAGATTTTGCACAGTGTTCTTCGTTCTTCTTTAATTTTTTTTATTTTATTTTGATTACATAAAATAAAATAAAAACTCAAAATCAAAAAATAATAATTTTGATAATGATCCTATACCTCCGTAGACTTCATAATTAATCTACTACGATCAACCCTTGTAGTTAAAAAAATTAAATCATCATCTATGCATTCAATCAAATATAAAAATAAATGATGATCAAAAAACTGGGATTAAAACGCCTGCAAAACAAAGTTAGCTGCAGTTCTAAAACTACACAGCCCCGATAACCGAAAATAAAAAATAAAACAGCTCTGATACAAATTTTTAGAGGCAAAAACTGCCAAGATCATTGTTTTTGTAAACGATTTTCGGTAAAAAATTAACTGAACAGGTAAACGCCGAAACGGGCTCCAGATAAAAGTTTTGACGACGAACGATCAAAATAAAACCCATGCAACCAAAGTTAATTATAAGAATACCTCTTGTCGATCGATTTTTTAACTACGATTTGATTCCGAGTTGAAGCTCCTGTTAGATCTTCTACTGTATTTCTTTACGCGATCCTCGAATGTAGTGTGAGTTACGGACTATCGAGAACTCATACCCGCAAAACCTAGATATCTTTCGTCTAGAAAGACAAAATATGATATATGATATATCTCCAACTTGTTCAGCCCACCCGCATACATATAGGGTTATAGCAGGGATCTGGAGAGTAATTATGAGTAAGATTTCTAGTGGAACATAGATAACTACCAACGATTTCTGCAATTATGGAAAGATGCAGCGGTTTCTACAATTTTCATAAAATACTAAATTATAGTTCACACAACTAAAGAACTATAATTACACTCTGACCCATAATCTGAAAACCTTTTTGTATTGAGCTCATGTTATTAAATGCTTACCATTTCTCCCCACGTTAAGATTCTCGATACCCGTCAATTAATTTTAATTACTGACAATTTAATTTAATTTGCATTCTAATATTTCTTAAACCCTTTCGCTTAACTTATTTAATCGCCGAATAATCAAATTCACCTGTAGGGTTTGGCCCGGTCAAAATTTATAAGCTTCCTTAAGGTGGTATCTTCAATCCCAATATTTCGAGACGTAGATTCCATCAATAATTAATATTTACCATATAAATAATATCGCTATCCAGCTCACCGGGAATATAAACCCATATAAGATCGCACCCTCTAATGAATTAAAATAACGAATATTAAATATACGCAAATCAATAATTATTTCAGGATTAAGAGGATAAGCACTATTCATAATACCTTGGGGTGTGAATTAATTTATATAGTCAGTATAAATTAATTACCCCAAATGTCACATTCAATGCACACAAAGTGTGCTAGTACAGAGAGCCGGAACAATAGACGACACTATTATGTGTTTTTCGTGACCAAGACATGCCTACTAAAACTCTGTGTTACAGTCATACCGATGGTATGTTCATTTCCATCTAAACAGTGAATATAAAACTTATATTCTGTAAGAACCTAAAATTTAACCTTCTGTGTGCAAGCCGTATTCTACACACCAGATTAAATACCATACAGAATATTGGATATCAATGCATATCATTAAGAAAAGATACACATGCATTACTCATAAAAATTTTCATAAAATAGAAAATTAATTTTATAAAAATAAAATTAAATACTAAAAGCATAGTTTTGAGTATACCAACCCTAGCATCCTTGACTACAAAACTGTACTGGGTGTTATATGGTATGTGTTGTGGTAAATTTTGTGTCGTGAGATTAGTTAGAAGGTTAGAGTGTTTTGCTTCTGAGCCTTGGCTCATGACATTCGTGCCATAGGTGAGAAGGAGTTCTTGGAGTAAGTCATACCGAGGGAAAAGAAGAGTTTGAAGAACATGGTGAGTTCCAAGAGCTCATGGATCCCATTGATGCATTTTGAGGAGTCAAGATCTCTATTTTTGTTCTTATATTCGGTTTTTTCCCGTGCTTAGCATAATTTTTAAAATTTCTTTGTGAAACTATAATAGTTATGTAATTTTGAATGATTAAAAACTCGTTTATGATGTAATAACTAATGTATGTAAATATAAATGTATGGATAGTATATCTCTATATTTATATATAACTATGTCCCGACGTGTCCGGATGACAGGGCGTCACAGTTGGTATTAGAACTTATGTTTAGTGAACCTTCAGGCCTTGGATTATGGGAGACCACGAGTTCTGTAGCGTGGATTCTCTAAAGAAATTCTATATTATTAACTTATCACTTATAATTTTAACAATTTAAAACCCTTATCTTAAGTTTCTCTTTCTAGTAAGATGGCATCCAACCCCGAACCAATAGGAGAACCATGCCAGGCGTAGGACCCAGAGGATTCAGATCTAGATGAAGACTCAGAAGAAATGCCAGTGGAGGAATAAGAACCAATTGAAGTTGTCCCCTTGGCGTTGTTTTTGCTAGGAGAGTGGAAGGGTAACGAAGAAGAAGAGGCCGAGAAAGCACGGGATGGCGAGGCTAAGGCCAATTACGATGCAAAAAGCGAAGAGGAAGACGAGAATGAGGACGAGGATGAAGAAGAAGGAGCCATTTCTTTCTAGTACGACAAGCTTGAAGCACCTGCACCTGAGTCTGATGAGGATGAGGTTGTTGATTCTATTATATACTTTGGTCATCAGGACAACCGAGGGTATCGCGTGGGAGAAAGGGTATACGCTAAAATCTGCCTGGATAAGATATGCTTGTGGAGGACATTGAAGACCTTTCTTCGTTCTGTAGGACCTGTACGAGTGCTTGAGAAGTATAGCAGGACACTCTACCATTTAGAATTTCCCCAAGGGTTTAAGGCCCGACTTGAAGATATGCTGACTGCGAAATGGATGCAGCGCTAGAGACCAAAGGACGAAAGACAAATCATCGATCCACTCGACCCGATCATCGACTTTGATAACTCAAAGTTATACGAGGAAGTTCCAACGGTGATAACAAACAAGATGAGGATGGGACCAACCAATGCTAGGCATGTCGAGGTGCTATGACGCAACTATAACATATACGACGCAACGTGGGAACGCGAGGTGATTGTCCGTAATTTCTACTCGCATCTCTTTGCTTAGGCCTTAGTGTGTAGGCGTTGTATTTCCCGTTTGTTTAAGTGTTGTAATTATTTGAGTGTTATATGCATATTTTGCGAACTACTTGAAAAATCTTATACCAATTATGAGTTGAGATGAAATGAAAATGTTACAGTTAAATCTCTATAAGTAATTTTGCAACCATGTATTAACTCCACAAGATCCCAAAACACGAGAAATAATCAAGAATTGAAATAATCTGCAAGACCATAACACTCTTTTATTTTTAGGATGGCTGGTAGATGACCAAATCACCGACAAGCTAATGGACCCATAGACAACGAAGTGCCGGGATTAGCCCAAGTGTTACGAGAACTTGCTGCTAGCATCAACCGTCCTATCGTACGTGACCAAGCGTGGTTCTTATCTGAGATGGGTAGATAGCAAGCACTGACGTTCAGAGGAGGAATAGAACCTAGGAAAGCAGAAGAGTGGCAGAGGGCAGTTTAGAAGTTGTTTAATTCTATGCGAGTCTAAGACGAAGCAGACTGCGTAGCCTTGGCGGTACACCTACTAGAAGGAGAAGTGGATCATTGGTGGTCTTTAATCAACAACACACAGGACGTAGCAGCTCTAGCTTGGGACCAGTTTGAGGACATGTTCTTGGAAAAGTATTTCCCAGTCCCCTTCCGTCAAGGACAAGTTCGTGAGTTTTTGGATCTTAAATAAGGCTCGATGACAATAACGCAGTATGTGAATCATTTTGAGGAGTTAATTCGCTTTGTCGGAACCCTAGTACCTGATGAGGAATCTAAGGCGCAAAAGATTAAATGGGGCCTTGAGCCATCTATTTGAACTAGGGTGATTTGCTTGCAGCTCCCTACGTACGCTCAAGTAGTTCGGGCCGCTTTGCTTGCTGAAATTGATCTGGCTAATTCAAGGAAGATTTGGAACAAAAAGTAGGAAAGTACCAGCTCTTGAGGGCCTATGAGAAGCAACCGAGTGTTTGTTCCTAAGAAGCCGTACTACCAGAAGTACAGACAAGGGCGATCAGGGAATCCCTCCGCAACATTTGTGGTATGCTTCAAATGTTAACAACCAGGATATAAGAGGACAGACTGTCCACGACTAAAATAAAAGAATCAAAACAACTAACCCCAACAATGGAGGCAAACCCAGAATCCATTGCCGAGATACCCACAACCTGTTCAAGTTGCTAGGCCAGCAGCTAACCCGCAAAATGGAAGGGAAAGGCCACCGCATAACGAAAATCAGAAACCCCATAAAGGTTTAAACAATGGGATAAGGAACAGGAACACCAGGAATAACAATGGAAACCGGCCTATAGGAGGATGCATCTTTGCCCTGTAAGAAGAAGAGGATGAGGAAGACACCGAGGTCATACAAGGTATGTTCGTATTGTTTAATACCTTAGTGAAAGTGCTATTTGATTCTGGAGCATCCCATTCCTTTATATCTTTAGCTTGCGTGAAATCTTTGTTCTTGGAACCTGAGGCCTTAGACCAAACCCTAAGGGTTATCACACCCTTAGGAAGTCTAGCACGAGTATATTCTGTTTACAGAGCGTGTACGTTGCGAATAACTGATATCCTTATTGTGATGCCCCGTCCTCCGAGCACGTCGGTACATACATAAATATAAATAATAGGATATTTTATCTATTCATTCATATTTACATACGTTAGTTATTACATCATAAAGGAGTTCTGAACCGTTCAAAATTACATAGCTATTACAGTTTCACCAAGAAATTTCAAAAATTACACTAAGCACGAGAAAACTGAATATAAGAAGAAAAGTAGAGGTCTCGACTCCTCAGAATGCATCAGCAAAATCCACGTGCTCTTGGAACTCACCATGTTCTTCAAACTTTTCTTCTCTCTCAGGGATGGCTTCCTCCAAGAACTCCTCCTCACCAATGGCACGAATGCCATGGGCCAAGGCCCAGAAGCAAAACGTACTAACCTTTTAACTAATCTCACGGCACAAAATTCACCGCAACACATATCATATAACACCAGTATAGTTTATAGTGAAGGAGACAGACAAATTTATGACAGGATAGCTGATAAGTCAATAAACGTGCGTATATGAGATGCCGTGTATGAAATGCAGATTTCCAACCCAACATGCACCCATATTATAACTGGAATTCTACGTTGGGAATCACCATAGTAGACTTTCATGGGAATTTGTTCACCAAAGCCATCATTGCGCCTCGTTGCGAATAGTAACCACATCGTCGGGCATCATGCCACAGCTGTTTTACTCAATGGCAACGGCGTGGGGTCCGCACCATACTCCAGGCCAATAATATTCAATAAATCAAATATGTAACACCGGGGACGTACCCAGGGTGTACAAGGAGAATTCATCCTAAGCGATTTGTCCCACCTTAAGACTCGTGATGCCTTCATCGGTGTCAACCCAAAAGTCTAAGCTATCGAAATCTGAATGCTAGGGACGAACCCATGGCACCCAACAATATTCGTAAACCATTTCAAACACCGGGGACGCACCCAGATTGTATATGCCAAAACATTTTCGAAAATGGCAACTAGGGACGCCCTAGACTTAGAATCATGAAAGACAACTCAACATAACCCATCCCGATTATAAATCAAGCAATCAAATTCTGAGTGGCACGATTATGTTCCCATATGTTAGGTTCCCATACATCAATGTTCCCGATCACTACCGCATATAGTAGTAGTTCGGGTCAAGATGTAATATGGCTCAGGATGTAACACGGCTCAAGACATACGTGGCCTAAAGTTAACATATCCACAACGGTTTACACAGATAGACTCCAATATGCCATGATTCAAGTGACAATGCCCATGATGTGAAATACGAATCTCAAGTACCACTATCTATAGTGGCATCAACTAGCATGGAAAATGTTATGATACAACTCGCAATTCAGAAAGTACAGGTATGTGAAGTATAAGCTATAATTCTCAAGATATAATTCAACATGATGGCATGAATTCAAAAGTGTCATACAATCCCTTAGAAACACTAATCAACTAATTTAAACCAATAATCATATAGAACTCGGGTTTCACAATAAGGTACTCACGCACACACTTAGCAACTTTTAAGGCAAAAAATCAAGTATTTAAATTAAAAGAGCCAACAAGGTTTTGAGGTATCTAGACTTGGAATTAAGTTATGATTTTTATACACCATTTAGATAAAAATATTTTTTTACAGCTCTCATGTTTAACACCAAGGCCAAAACCTAAGACAAATGGGTGAACATTTCATATTAAGTAAATACGGTTCAGCACTTTTCTCAAGATTTTACCAAAATTATGCTTCTGTTGTTCTCGGTTTTGGGGTTTCATTTCAAGTCTAAATGAGCCCATTTGTTAGTATGTTCTAGTTGAGCAAGTTTCCTACAAGTTTAATGTTTAGATCTAAGGCTAGTTGTTTGAAACAAGTTAGACTTTTTGGCCTTTTTAAAAAGTAGATTCTGTCAGCCGCGAAAACTCAGCAGAGTCAGTTTTGGACAAAGGGTTTGAAATAGTTTTGGGGTTTTAGCCCGAGACTTTAAGGTCTGATTTTTGGGCAGCAAGAACTTCAATATGTTATCTACAATATTCATGTAGACCACCTTCGGAATAGGACACTAAAAATAAAGGTTTTGAGCTATAAAAAAATATGTAACAGAATGTTCCTTGGGGGCTGAAACTCAATAGAGACTTTCAAAGAGGTTTTGACCTATCAAAAATCAATAGTTTGTTCTCATTTTCGGTAGATAAATAGATATATATGTTATCTACAACTTTCATGGTTTAACCAAAGTTCGGATCTCATTTTAAAATAGGGCTTCCAAGTCAGTAGTGTTGACTGGTCAGAAAATAACACACTTTGGTAAAATTGTAATATCTTGAGTTCTTGTTATGAAAATGAGTTGAAACCAACTTTGGATGAAAGATAACACAAAAACATAAATCTGGACATAAAGAACATGCTTAGATCAATTTTTTATATTGAGTTATGGCATTTCAAATCTCAGGGCAAAAACATCAAAGTTCTCAAAAATTAAGCCTCTTAGGGTTCATGTCTTTTACTTATGCCATGTCAAGTTTTTGTTCCATAGGAGAAGGCTAGGGAACAACGAGAGAACAAGAATTATTTCATTGTAGTCATTTTCTTCTTTCATCACATGGGTTCACATGGGTTTTTGTTGACATGGTGCAAATTTTGAGGGAGATACATCAGATTTGGTGGAGGAATTACAGCTAGGAGACTGTTTGGGGGACAAAAACTTGACCCCACATCAATCAAGGGATTTTACATTGGTTTGCGTTCCCTTTTGTGTAAAAAAATACATTAAAAGTTAATTTGATGTATATTTTTAATGTCTTTTTCTACTGAAATCTATAATTTTAGTATATTTATGATAAATATAGTATTCTTATATATTATCGTAGTTTTTATAGAAATTAATTAAAAAGATGTAGTCTTTTAAGTGGAATTAAGCTATTTTGACAATATATGACTTTTTGACTTATTTTGTTGTGTATGAGCTTCAATAATAATTTGTTTACTTTTGTTGACCTACAACACTATATTATTATGTATATTACTTGTTCAACAAGTATTGGATCATCATGAAACTTAATTTAATACCTTTCTCATCATTTTAAGCTAAAAAGAAAGCAAAAAGTCACTTTTTGGCACACTTCCCTAGGTGGTCGGCCACTAAGGGGTAATTTTGTATTTTTTGATGTTATTTTATGCTTTGCTACTTAATTGTACTTAAATCCATGATTTAGGGTATCCATGTGTCAAAATTTAGATTTTTAAGACTTTTTGCTGTATTATAGGGAAAATGGTCATTTTACCTTATTTATGAGGGTTTTTGATTTTTAAGTCATTATTTCATGATATTTACTTTATTTAGAATATTGGGAGACTCTCTGAGTGCTACAATTTTGTTGCATGTGGTTTGAACTTTTTTGGGATTTTCGAGCCAAACTTAGGGTTTTCGATTCAAGTTAGTGTTCTGAACCTCTTCTGTGTTCTATGGTCTCATGGACTATCCGTCACTAACACTTAGGGTTTGGGCTTGGTCTTTAGAAGGGTCATTATCAATCGAGTTATTACAACTAGGGTCTATACCAAGTCGTTACACTTATGACTTGCGACTTACGAGTAATGGACTTTAACGGGTACGACGTGATTCTTGGAATGGATTGGCTCTTTGGTCATCGTGCTATCATGGCTTACTGATAAAAGAAAATATGGGCACAAGTAGAGGATGGCACTACCGTGCGAGTTCAAGGAGAACAACGTGAAATCTTAACCCCGAGTAGTGCGAAAGAGCATGAATTGAATAACTTTATAGGAAGATTAACCTGCCTTCTTGCTAGTATAAATGTCTCATCAACCCCCAAGTTACCACGAGTCATGTGTGAATATAAACATGTATTCCCAGAAGAACGAACTGGATTACCCTCACACCGTGAGGTCGAGTTTTCGATAGAGCTCCCACTTGGAACTGCATCGATTTTGATTGCAGCACACCGAATGGCTCCCACCGAGCTAAGAGAGTTAAAGGACCAACTTTAAGAATTGCTCAGTAAGGATTTTATCCATCCAAGTACATCGCCGTGGGGAGCACCATCATTATTTGCCAAGAAGAAGGATAGAACCTTACGTCTTTGCATCGACTACCGTCCGTTGAACAAAGTAACGATCAAGAATGAATACCTTTTACCCCGCATAGATGATCTCTTTGACCAGCTTTGAGGGTCAGCCTGTTTCTCAAAGATCGATCTACACTCAGGCTATCACCAACTCCGATTTAAAGAGGAAGATATTCCAAAGACAGCCTTTAGAATGCGATATGGACACTATGAGTTCATGGTGATGCCTTTTGGATTGACGAATTCCCCAGGAGTTTTCATGAGTTTGATTAAAAGACTTTTTCAGCCTTGCCTCGACGAGTTTGTAGTAGTTTTTATAGATGACATCTTGGCATATTCAAGAAGTGCGGAAGAACATAACCAGAATTTCAGGATTGTTTTGCAGAAACTAAAGGATTCACAACTCTATCCGAAGACAAGCAAGTGCAAATTTTGGTTAGATGAAGTGAAATTTCTAGGACACGTGGTTCCTAAAGAAGAGACCGTTGTGGATCCAGCAAAAATGGAAGCCGTTTTGGATTGGAAAACCTGAGTCAAAAATACATTCGGGAAATTGTTCGTCTTCACGGAGTTTCGTTATCCATCATATCAGATCGAGACCCGCATCTCATCTCGCAATTTTGGCAAAGCCTACAAGCTGCTTTAGCAACGGAACTTTGTTTCAACACAGTTTTTCATCCACAAACTGACGGATAATTTGAACGCACAATTCAAATGCTAAAAGACATGCTTCGAGCTTGCGTCGTGGATTTCAAGGGACATTGGGAATAGCACCTATCGTTGGTCGAGTTCGCTTACAACAACAGTTACCAGTCTAGTATTGGCATGCCGGCATATAAAGCTCTTTACGGAAGACGTGTCCGTTCACCAATTTTTTGGACTGAAGTTGGAGAGAACGCACTTTTTGGACCAGATCTTATACGAGAGATTACCGAGAATATCCGACTGATTCAGCAACGATTAGCCACCGCTCAAAACAGACAAAAGAGCTACGCCAATCAGCAACAGAGACCGCTACAATTTCAAGTAGGAGATAATGTATTCCTGAAGATCCAACCACGACGAGGTGTTATACCTTTCGGCCAAAAAGGAAAGCTAACTCCAAGGTATATCGGATCGTTCGAGATTTTGGCTAGAGTTTGAGAAATAGCATATCGTTTAGCTCTTCCATCGCAGCTTGCTAGTGTTCATAACGTTTGTCATGTGTCGATATTGAGAAAGTACGAACCTGATTTTGCTCACATTTTAGATTGGAAGGAACTCCATGTCGACGAGGATACTACTTTTGAAGAACAACCCATAAGGATAATCGATCAATGTGACAAGATTCTTAGAGGAAATACCATCTCGCTTGTTCCAGTTCTTTGGAATCACAACAAAATTGAAGAATCAACCTGAGAACGAGAGGAAGCCATGAGGGCAAGTCATCCCCAGTTATTCATAGATTGAGGTACGATACGAAATTTTGGGGACAAAATTTATTTTTAGGGGGATAGATTGTAACGACCCTTCTCGGACTATAGTATTAGTGATGGATAGTCCACGAGGCCATAGAACACAGAGGAGGTTCAAAACCCTAAATCGAATTGAAAACCCTAAATTCGGCCCGAAAACCCTAAAAAGGTCCAAATCACAGGCAACAAAACCTTAGCACTCGGAGGGTCTCCTAATATTCTAAATGATGTAAATATTATGAAATAATGAATTAAAAATTAAAAATCCTCATAAATAGGGTATTGGACCGTTTTGCCTCTAATATAGTAAAAAGTTTTTAAAATACACATTTTGACACATGGATACACTAAAACAAGAATTCAAGTACAATTAAGTAGCAAATGAAAAAATAACATCAAAAATGACAAAAACATCCCTTAGTGGCCAACCACCTTGGGAAGAGTGCCAAAAAGTGACTTTTTGCTTTCTTTTTATCTTAAAATGATGAAAAATGTGTTAAATTAAGTATTATTATGATCTAATACTTGTTGAACAAGTCATATATATACCATAATATAGTGTTATAGGTCAACAAAAGTAAACAAATTATTATCGAAGTTTACACACAACAAAATAAGTTAAAAAGTCATATATTGTCAAAATAGCTTAATTTTACTTAAATGACTACATCTATTTAATCAATTGGTATAAAACCTATTATAATGCATGGGAATACTATATTTCTCATGAATATACTAAAATGATATGTCTTAGTAGGAAAAGACACCAAAAGATACATTAAATTAATTTTTAATACATTTTCTTGCACAATATGGGCACGAAAATTGAGAAAAATCTCTTGATTGATGCGGGATCAAATTTTGGTCCCCAAATTGACCGCTACCTATATTTATCTTCCTCATATGTAATTTCTAGCCCTCAAAAGTGAAAATATCTCAAATCTACTCAAGTCTCATTAATTAAAAAGGAAAAAAATGTCTTTCATGGGTACATTTTGTTTCCGCCATGTCCCCTAGCCATTGCCTATATAAAAGAAACCAAACACCCTCTTCTCTACATGAAATTTTTGGCCAAGTGAGGGAGAGAAACCAGAACCTCTTGCTCTTGAGTGATAAGGTGAGTTTGAGAGCGAAAAGGGTAGAAAAAGGAAGAAATCAAGGAGATTTTTGAAAGCTATGTCCAAATCCATCCTCCATCCTTGTTTGATCTCTCAAACAAGTAAGTAAAACCTCTAAACCTTATATCCAATATCCCTCAAAATGTATCCCAACACATCGCTTTAAACACTCTAAGAATCGAGAATCAAAATCAAACCGAAAAGGCGTCATAGTTGGAAATTTGGGGCAGTTATGTTTGTGGGTGATAAGAGATGTTGCATGTTGTAATCTTTGAGTTTGATGACTTCTAAGTGTGCTGAATCCTTGATATTAAAGTCTAAAATACAAGCATGCCATGAAATGTAACAAAAACTTGACATAACATAAGTAGAAGACTTGGACCCTACGAGACTTAATTTTTTACAACATAGATGTTTCTGCCATGAACTTTGGAACGCCATAACTCAATGTATAAAATTGATCTAAGCATATTCCTTATGTCTAGATTTATCTTTTCGTATTATCTTTCATCTAAAGTTGGTTTCAATTCATTTTCATAAGTAGAACTCGAGATATTACAATTTTACAAAAGTGTGTCATTTTTCGATCAGTCAACACTACCGACTAGGACACCTAAGTTTAAAGTGAGATATGAACTTTGGTCAAAACATGAAAGTTGTAGAGACCATGTATATCTATCGACTCACCAAAAAAGAGCACAAATATTTGAGTTTTGATAGGTCAAAATCCCATTGAAATTCTCTATTGAGTTTTAGCCCTCAAATGACACTTCTGTCACATATTTTTGTGTAGACCAAAACCCCTATTTTTAGTGACCTATTCCAAGAGTGGTCTACATAAATATTGTAGCTAACATATTGAACCATGGATTTTCCAAAAATAAGACCTAAAAGGCTCGGGATGATATCCCAAAACCGATTCAAACCGTTTGTCCAAAACTGGCTCAGATGAGTTTTGGCGGCTGACATAACCTATTTTCTGAAATGGCCAAAAAGTCTAACTTTTTCCAAACAACTACCCTTAGATCTAAACATGAAACTTGTAGCGCACATGTTGAAATAGAATATAGTCAAAAATGGGATCAGTTGGACTTAATTGATACCCAAAAGCCGAGACCAACATAACTATATTTTTGGTAAAATCTTGAGAAAAGTGCTAAACCGTTTTTACCTAGAATGTTTTGTTCACCCTTTTGCCTAAGTTTTAGCCTTGGTGTTAAATATGGGAGTCATAGAAAATATTTTTATTTAAACGGTGTTCAAAAATCATAATTTGATTTCAAGTCTAGAGACCCAAAACCTTGTCGGCTCTTTTAATTTAAACTTGATTTTTGGCCTTAAAATTTGCTAAGTGTATGTTTGAGTACCCTTTACTATGAGACCAGAGTTTTTATATGATGATTGATTTAAATTTGTTGATTAGTGTTTCTAAGTGAATGCATGATGATTTAGAATTCATGCAAACATGTTGAAGTATATCTTGAGAATTTTAGCTTATCTTTCCATACTTAAATCTTATGCTTGCATGTTGTACCATGAACCTTGCCATGCTAGTTGATGCCATGCTGTAGATGGTTGAATTTGAGATCCATACCATACATCATTGACATTGTCACTTGCATTCTAGCATATAGGAGTCCATCTGTGCAAACCGTTGTTGGGATATGCTGCATTGAGATTGTTTTTCTTGATTTTAAGTCTAGGGCATTCCTGGTTGCCATTTTCAAAAATATTTTGGGATGAATTCCCCTTGTGCACCCTGGGTGTGTCCCCGATGTTACAAAATTAGTTTATACACCTTGGGCGTGTCCCCGGTGTTTGAAATAATTTACGAATATTGTTGGGCACCATGGGTTCGTCACTACCATTCTAATTTTGATAACTTGGACTTTTGGGTTGACATCGACGAAGGCATCACGAGTCCTAAGGTGGGACAAACCGCTTGATATATGTCTGAAATGATTGATTGATTGATTATTTAAATGTTGGCTTGGAGGATGGCATTGATTATTGAATTTATTGGCCTGGAGTATGGCGCAGACCACAACGCCGTTGCCATTGAGTAAAACAGCTGTGGCATGAAGCCCGATGAAGCATTTACTATTCGCAACGTGGCGTGATGATGGCTTTGGAGATCAAATACCCGTGAATGTCTATTCTGGTGATTCCCGATATGGAATTCCTGTTATAATCTGGGTGCATGTTGGGTTGGGCATCTACATTTCTTACACGGCATCTCATATGCACATATTTACTGACTTATCTGCTATCCTGCCATAAATTTGTCTGTCTCCTTGACTATAAACTGTACTGGGAGTTATGTGGTATGTGTTATGGTGAATTTTGTGTCGTGAGATTAGTTAGATGGTTAGAGTGTTTTGCTTCTGGGCCTTAGTTCATGGCATTCATGCCACAGGTGACGAGGAGTTCTTGATGGAAGTCATATCCAAGGGAGAAGAAGAGTTGGAAGAACATGGTGAGTTCTTAGAGCACATGGATTCCGCTGATGCATTATGGGGAGTCAAGATCTCTGCTTTCGTTCTTATATTCAGTTTTTCCCGTGCTTAGTATCTTTTTTGAAATTTCTTGGTGAAACTGTAATAGTTATGTAATTTTGAACGATTCATAACTCGCTTATGATGTAATAACTAACGTATGTAAATATAAATGTATGGCTAGTATATCTATATATTTATATTTACGTATGCCCCGACGTGCCCGGAGGACGGGGCGTCGCAGGTCATTCTCCTTATCTTAGGTCTTTAATGTTGGAGGCAAAACTGGCAAGATCATTATTTTTGTAAATAATTTTTGGTAAAAATTTAACTAGACAGGCAAACACCGAAATGAGCTCCAGATAAAAATTTTGATGTCGAACGATCAAAAATAGACCCGTACAACCAAAGTTAATTTGGAAGAATACATTTTGTCGATCTATTCTCCAACTATGATTTGATTCCGAGTTGAACCTCCAATCAGATCTTCTACTTTATTTCTTTACGCGATTTCCGAACGTAGTGTGGGCTACGGTTCTCCGAGAACACGTCCCGGCAGAACCCCGATATATTTAAATCTTGAAAAACAAAAATAATATCATAATAATAATGAGATATGATCTATCAATCTCAAACTAGTTCAGCCTACCTGCGTATATATAGGGCTACAGCAGGGACTTTGGGAGTAATTATGGATAAGACTTCCAGTAGAACACAGATACCTACTAGCGATTTCTGCAATTATGGAAAGACGCAGCGATTTCTACAGTTTTCATAAAATACTGAATTACAGTTTACACCAGTAAAAAACTATAATTGAGCTCCTGTTTTTAAATGCTTACCATTTCTGCCCATGTTAATATTCTCAATACCCGTCAATTAAATTTACTTACTTACAATTTAATTTAATCATAATCGTGATATTCCTTAAGCACTTTCGCTTAACTTATTTGACCGTCGGATAATTAAATCCATCTGCAGAGTTTGGCCCAGTCAAAACTTATAAGTATCCTTAAGGGGATATCGTCAATCCCGATCTTTGGGATGTGAATTCCGTCAATAATTAGTATTTGCGATATAAATAATACCGCTATCCAACTCACCGGGAATATAGACATATTTAATATCGCACCCTCTAATTAATCAAAATAACGAATATTAAATATATGCAAATCAATAAATATTCCAAGACTAAGAGGATAATCACTATTCATAATAACCTTGGGGTGTGAATTAATTTATATAGTCAGTACAAAATTAATTACCCCAAATGTCCCATTAAATACACACGAAGTGTACTAGCACAGAGAGTCGAAATAATAAACGACGCTATTATCTATTCCTTGTAACTAAGACAGCTCTACTAAAACTCTATACTACAGTCGTACCGATAGTATGTCCATTTCCATCTAAACTGTGAACATAAAACTTATAATATGCAAGAACCTAAAATCTGATCTTTTATGTGCAAGCCGTACTCTACACACCAGATAAAATAATATACAGAATATTAGACATCTATACATATCAAAAAAATGATACACATACATTGCTCATAAAGATTCTCATAAAATAAAAAATTAGTTTTATTAAAAAATAAAATTAAATACTAAAAACATGATTTTCCGTATACCAACCCTAACAATCTCCTACTTATACTCAAAACCATGTTGCCATATATCTGACTCCCATGCCCTCTACATGACTGTCAAAAATCATAGCCGGTAAGCTCTTTGTAAAGGATCTACAAGGTTGTCTCCTGATGCAAGCTTTATGTCTGACTGAAAATCTGAGTCTGTGTACCCCAAAGTTACTAGACTGTCACCTGGTATGTCAACATATAATCCTTAGTCCTTTTTAGGTACTTGATTATATTCTATACTGCAGTCCAATACTCTTACCCTAGATTAAACTGATATCTACTAACCATGCCAACGGCAAAGCAAATTTTGGGTATAGTGCAAAGCATAGCATATATGAGGCTTTCTACTGCCAAAGTAGAAGGAACTGCTTTCATCCTCTCTATCTCATCAGGTGTCCTAGGGCACTGAACCTTGGATAGAGTGATTCTATGCCTAAAAGGAAGAAACTATTTCTTGGAATCTTACATGCTAAAGCGAGTAAGGATATCATTGATATATTTTACTTGTGATGCCCAACATCCTTTATTTTCGATCTCGCATAAGCACGATCCCAATGATGTGACTAGCTTCTCCCAAGTCCTTCATATCAAACTGTCCAAATAACCATACCTTAACCGTAGATAATGCCATCACATCGTTTTCGATGAGCAAGATATCGTCTACACAAAGACTAGGAAGATCACCATGCTTCCGTCACGCTTCTTGCACACGTAGGACTCATCTGGACTTTGATCAAAACTATAAGACTATATAGCTTGATCAAACTGAGTGTTCCAAGACCTCGATACATTCTTAAGTCCATAAATGGATCTCTTAAGCTTGCACAATCATGTGCTCCTAGCCCTTTGTAATGAATTCGTTTGGTTATATCATATAGATACACTCATCAAGACTTTTGTTAAAGAAAGCTGTCTTGACGTCCATTTGCCAGATTTTGTAATCGAAATGTGCTGCAATGGATAAGAGAATTCGGATAGACTTAAGTATGGCTACCGGTGAAAAGGTTTCCTTATAGTCGATTCCTTCTTTCTGAGTGAACCCTTTAGCAGCGCGCCTAGCTTTGAAGATTTCAACCTTCCCGTCTACTCCTCTCTTTTTCTTGTAGATCCACTTGCATCCAATATGTTTTAACGTTTTGGGTGGTTCTACAAGTTTCTAGACCTGATTTGAAATACATAAATTCCATCTCTGAATTCATAGCTCATTGCCAAAGATCTGCATCTTTGTATTTTAGTGCTTCATTATAGTTACAGGGCTCGATATATAGTTCTGTTGGGATCTTGTCAAATGACTCTCCCAAGAACATATAGCGTTCAAGTTAATGAACAACCCTTCTACTACGACGAGGCACTACTTGTGTTTGTGTACTAGCAGTAACAAGCTGTGCAGAATCTGAATGGTGTTTAAAAATCATAACTTGCTTCCAAGTATAAATACCCCAAAACCTTGTCAGCTCTTTTAATTTAATACCTGATTTTTGGCCTTAAAAGTTGCTAAGAGTATGCTTGAGTACCCTTTACTATGAGACCCGAGTTTTTATATGATGATTGATTTGAATTAGTTGATTAGTATTTCTAAGTGAATGTATGATGATTTAGAATTTATTCGATCATGTTGAATCATATCTTGAGAATTGTAGCTTGTTCTTCACATAGTTGTACCTTATGCTTGTGCATTGTACCTTGAATCTTGCCATGCTAGTTGATGCCATGCTGTAGATGGTTGTTTTTGAGATCCATACCATACATCATTGACATTGTCACTTACATTCTGGTATATTAGAGTCCAGCTGTGCAAATCGTTGTTGGGATGGGCTGTATTGAGATTATCTTTTTTTATTTTAAGTCTATGGTGTCCCTGGTTTTCATTTTCGAAAATGTTTTGGGATTAATTTCCCTTGTGCACCCTGGGTGTGTCCCCGGTGTTACAAAATTGGTTTATACACCTTGGGCGTGTCCTCGGTGTTTGAAATGGTTTACGAATATTATTGGGAACCATGGGTTCGTCGCTAATATTCTAATTTCAATAGCTTGGACTTTTGGGTTGACACCGACGAAGGCGTCACGAGCCCTAAGGTGGGACAAATTGCTTAATTTGTGTATGATATGACTGATTGATTAATTATTGAAATTATTGACCTGAAGGATGGCATTGATTATTGAATTTGTTGGCATAGAGTATGGCGCGGACCCCGACGTCGTTGCCATTAAGTAAAATAGCTGTGGCATGAAGCCCGACGAAGTATTTACTATTCGCAACAAGACATGATGATGGCTTTGGTGATTAAATACCCGTGAAAGTCTACTCTGGTGATTCCCGGTGTGGAAATTCTGTTATAATCTTGGTGCATATTTGGTTGGGCATCTGCATTTCATACACAACATCTCATATGCACATGTTTATTGACTTATTTGCTATCTTGTCATAAATTTGTCTGTCTCCTTTGTTGGAGGCAAAAACAGCCAAGATTATTATTTTTGTAAACAATTTTCAGTAAAATATTAACTGGATGGGCAAACATCGAAACGGGCTCCAGATAAAAGTTTTGACGTCGAACGATCAAAATAAAACCCGTGTAACCAAAGTTAATTAGAAGAATACCTTTTGTCGATCGATTCTTCAACTACAGTTTGATTTCGAGTTGAAATTCCTGTCAGATTTTCTACTGTATTCCCTTATATGATCCTCAAACGTAGTGTGGGTTACGGACTATCGAGAAATTGTACCAGCACAACCCATATATCTTTTTTCTTGAAAGACAAAATATGATATATGATATAAGATATATCTCCAACTGGTTCAGCTTACCCACATATATATAGGGTTACAGTAGGGACCTGGAGAGTAATTATGAGTAAAATTTTCAGTGAAATACAAATACCTACCAACTGTTTTTACAATTATGGAAAGACGCAGATGTTTTTGTATTTACATAAAATACTGAGTTACAGTTCACACCACTAAATAACAATAATTTCACTCTGATCCATAATCTCAAGACCTTTTAGTATTGAGCTTCTGTTATTAAATGCTTACAATTTCTCCCCACGTTAGGATTTTCGATACTTGCCAATTAAATTTAATTACTGACAATTTAATTTAATTGGCATCCTGATATTCTTAAGACATTTTGCTTAACTTATTTGACCGCCGGTTAATCAAATCCACCTGTAGGGTTTGACTCGGTCAAACTTTATAAGCTTCCTTATGGGGGTATCGTCAATCCTGATCTTTCGGGACGTGAATTTCGTCAATAATTAATATTTTCCATATAAATAATATCGCTATCCAACTCACTAGGAATATAAACCCATATAAGATTGCACCCTCTAATTAATCAAAACAACGAATATTAAATAAACGCAAATCAATAATTATTTCAGGATTAAGAGAATAAACACTATTTATAATAACTTTTGGGTGTCAATTAATTTATATAGTCAGTATAAAATTAATTACCCAAAATATCCCGTTCAATATACACAGTGTACTAACACAGAGAGTCAGAACAATGGACGATGCTATTTTCTATTCTCCGTAACCAAGACAGGCCTACTAAAACTCTGTGCTACAGTCATACCAATAGTATGTCCATTTTCATCTAAACTGTGAACATAAAATTTATATTCTGTAAGAACCTAAAATCTGATCTTCTGTATGCAAGCTGTACTCTACACACCAGATTAAATACTATACAGAATATCGAACATCCATGCATATTATTAAAGAAATAATACACATACATTGCTCATAAAGATTTTCATAAAATAAAAAATTAATTTTATTAAAATTAAATTAAATACTAAAAACATGATTTTTAGTATACTAACCGTAACAATCTCCCACTTATACTTAAAATAATGCTTCCATACATTTGACTCCCATGTCCTCTACATGACTATCAAAAGTCTTAGCCGGTAAGCTCTTTGTAAAAGGTTCTTCAAGGTTGTCTCCTAATACAATTTTGGTCACATCAATATCACCTCTCTGTACAATTTCTCGTATCATGTGATACATATGCTCAATGTGCTTGCCTTTCATATGGACCCTTAGCTCCTTCGAGTTTGCAACTGTTCCACTATTGTCATAGTAAAGTGTAATAGCCGACTTAACTGAAGGTACCACCTCTAGATCCAGTAGGAAGTTCTTGAGCCAAACGACCTCCTTGGCTGCTTCAGAAGCGGCAACATACTCGGCCTCTAAGGTGGAATCAAAATTGAAGACTGCTTAATACTCCTTCAACTTATAGCTCCACCTCCTAAGGTAAACACATATCCTGACGTAGACTTACGGGAATCTCTGTCAGACTAAAAATCTGAGTCTGTGTACCCCAAAGGTACTAGACTGTCTGCCTGGTAAATCAACATATAATCCTTAGTCATTTTTAGGTACTTGATTATATTCTTTACCGTAGTCTAATGCTCCTGCCCTGGGTTAGACTGATATCTGCTAACCATGCTAATGACAAAGAAGATGTCGGGTCTAGTGCAAAATTTAGCATACATGAGGCTTCCTACTGCCAAAGGATAAGGAGCCGCCTTCATCTTCTCTATCTAATCAGGTGTCTTAGGACACTGATCATTAGATAGAGTGATTATATTCCTGAAAGGGAGAAATCATTTCTTGGAATCCTGCATGCTAAAACAAGCAAGGATATCGTCGATATACTTTCTTGTGATAAGCCCAACATCTTTTGTTTTTGATCTAGCACAAGCTTGATCTCAAGAATGTGACTGGCTTCTGCCAAGTCCTTCATATCAAATTACCCACATAACCATACTTTACCTATCGATAATGCCCCCACATCATTTTCGATGAGCAAGATATCGTTTACATAAAATACAAGGAAGATCAACACGCTTCTGTCACGCTTCTTGTGCACACAGGACTCATCCGGACATTGATTGAAATCATAAGACTTTATAGCTTGATAAAGTCGAGTGTTTCAAGACCTCGATGCCTGCTTAAGTCAATAAATAGATCTCTTAAGCTTACACAATCTGTGTTCCTAACCCTTCGCAATGAATCTGTCTGGTTGTATCATATAGATACACTCATCAAGACTTCCGTTAAGGAAAGCTGTCTTGATGTCCATTTGTCAGATTTTGTAATTAAAATGTGCGGCAATAGATAAAAGAATACGAATAGACTTAAGCAGGGCTACCGGTAAAACAGTTTTCTCATAATCGATCCCTTTTTTTTGAGTGAACCCTTTCGCAACAAGCCTTGCTTTGAAGGTTTCAACCTTCCCGTTTGCTCGTCTCTTCTTGTTGTAGATCCACTCGCATGTTATGGGTTTTATCTCTTCGGGTGGTTCTACAAATTCCTAGACATGATTAGAATACATAGATTCTATCTCTGATTTTATAGCCCTTTACCAAAGATCGGCATCTTTGTCTTTTAGTGCTTCATTGTAGTTACAAGGCTCGGTATTCAGTTCTGCCAGGATCTTGTCAAATGAATTTCCCAAGAACATATTCCGATCAGGTTGATGAACATCCCTTCTACTACGACGAGGCACTACCTGTGTCTGTGTACTAGAAATTACAGGCTGTGCAGAATCTAAACTCTGTGCATCAGCACCCTGTTATTGATTTGCACCTATCCCGATAATCCTCCCACTACGACAAGGTAATGGAATATCAGTAACTTGTGGTTCTCCGTCCATTTTACTAGTATTTTTTCTCAGTTCTTTCAAAATAATTTTGCTATTCGGCTTGTGATTCATAATATAATCATGTTCCAAGAATTAGGAATTGGTGCTAACAATGACCTTTTGATCCGTAAGATTGTAAAATAGACCACCCTTCATTCCCTTGGAAAACCCTACAAAGAAATTGACTTCTGTTTTCGGTTCCAACTTACTCGCGTTTCCTTTCAGCACATGTGCTGGACACCCCAAAGTTCGAATGTGTTTCAGACTAAGCTTACGCCCGGTCCACAATTCTGTGGGATTAGAAGGTACTGACTTAGAAGGTATTAAGTTCAGAACGTAAGCCGCTATTTCTAAAGCGAGTCCCTAAAACGAATCTGGTAAACTTGAATAACTCATCATTAACTTTACCATCTCCATAAGAGTCATATTCCTTCTTTTTGCTACACCATTCTCCTGTGAAGTGCCAAGTGCAGTCAACTGGGATGTAATCCCATTTGATGAGAAGTAGTCCTTAAACTCTCCAAGTATTTTCCACCACAGTCGGATCATAGTGATTTGATACTTTTACCTTGACGTTTCTCCCCATTCGCCTTGAATTCTTTGAATTTCTCAAAGCAATCAGACTTACGGTGCATCAGGTAATTGTATCCACACATTGAGTAGTCGTCAATGAAACTAAGGAAGTACTCAAAGCCACCTCTAGCCCAGATTATCATATGATCACACACATCAGAATGAACCAGCTCCAACGACTCTTTAGCTGTATAGCTTTTAGCCAAAAAGGGCCTTTTGGTCATCTTATCCTCTAAGCAAGATTCACATATTAGAAGTGCCTCCACTTCTAATGAACTCAAAGATCCATCTGCTACCAGTTTTTTTATCCTTTTTAGATTAATATGACCAAAGCGAAAATGCCAAAGAAACGTTTGGTTCATTGAATAAGAAAACTTTCTTTTATATGGTAATATAGATGTATTATTCGTTTCAGTTAGTTCTAGTGTAGGAGAGATTGGAGTAATAATATAAAGATCATGCATCCATATACCAGATCAGATAACCCGTGTATTATCCTTAATAACACAGAGTTATTAAAATAAACAAAATATCCATCTTTAGCCAATCTAGAAATGGAAACTAAGTTCCTTCTAATTGCTGGTACATAAATACAATCTCTTAATATTAAAATTCGATCTCTACCAAAACTGAGAGTGACATCTCCTACTACAACTGCTATTACCTTTATATTATTGTCCATATACAGGTAAATCTCTTCATCACTAAGTTGCCTGATTTCTTGGAACCGTTGCAATGAATTGCAGACATGATTAGTGGCTTCCGTATCTACACACCAGGTATCGGTCGATAACACCGCTAAACATGTTTTCATAACTAGTGAACATAAATTACCCTATTTGTTTTGCCTTCTAAGAAATATTGGATATAGTTTTTTTCGGTGCTGGGTCTAGTTGTAGTGAAAACATCTACCTTTTGACTTTTTCACACATGTCTGTGGCCCACTAACTATCTTGGAAATCATATCTCCCTATTTTTAAATCTTTTTCTTCTTCATGCCTTTCGGCCTAGAGGAAAAACTATTTTTCAGAAACAAACACATTTCCTGGTATTGAAAGAATACCATTTGTAGTTAAAGTTATATCCAAATTATATTTCAAGTCAACAAAATTCAGTCCCATTAGTTTGTTTTCTTTGAATATTAAAGCGAGTGGGTTGAAATCCATTTAAATTCTGAGAATCACATAATTAAGTAAAACCATTAATTATGATAGACAAATCTTTGAATTCATTTCAATTTGGTTCTCTTTACCATTTTAAAATTAATTTGTCAGTAGCCTGGTAACCTGGGAATAGCATTTCTCGATGGGAGGATATTTACGATCCTTCATAAGACTAGAAAAGCCAATTCTTTTTAATTGTACTATCTAGGCAATTGGCCATGCCAAGTAAAATTAAATAGCTGACATAGTTTCGGTTAAGTATATAATAACAATGACTAAGATAGAGATGATACTATTATATACAGCTAAGTGTTAACTATCACCTAATCCCAAATTAATCGTTTCGCAATGAACCCTTTACATTGAGAAGTGATTCACACTAACAATAATCTAGAATTATTCCTAAAGGAGGTTTGTACTGCCGATACCGTAATTAATCGGTCCGATGGGGAAGAAGGCCTTACTGTCAACACGTAGACTTTAATTGTATTGCCTACAAACTGCTGATGGAGACCGCGGGATTCATCTGTAAATAAACTCTCTCTCCTACTTAGATTTTTAAAATATTTTTGAGGGTTATAAAAAATTGTTTAATTAAAATAAATTTATCAATTTCAAAAGTAACACGATCTGAAAGAATCAAACATCTTTTTGTGTACACGATTCCAAAGATTCTGGTTTATCAAACCATCTTTTCGTGTTTAAATGCGTAACAAATAAAATTTAATAAATGCACAATTTTTTCTTTAACTTTTTAGCTAAAGTAGTGATTAAAGGTATTTATTTATTTTATTTTTCGTTTCACAGTTTTCGAAAAATAATAATTTATTTAGATTAAACATTTTTTCATTTAATTAATTAAAAAATCTTACTTTTATTTTTCATTACAAAATATTTTGATTAAAATTAAATATTCAAATTAATTAAATTAACCGGATATATATATGTATATATATATATATATATATATATATCATTCATGCAATTAATATATAAAAAAATAAATTAAATGCAAGATAAATATATCCCGATTTTATGATCTATCTAAAACTCTAAAGAGTTTCATTCTCCTGTTTAAAATATGCTGGAAAGATTCAATCGTTTTTTGAATCAACAGCTTATCGGTATCCAGATTGCATCAAGATTCTCTGATTTATAGTGTCATACATATATAACAATTTCAAGCTTTTGAAAAATTCAGAAACTGCCGACTAACACAAAGCCATTGCTGCGTCGGTGCTGCGTTCTGGATTTTTGCCGCTGCTGTGTGTTGAGTGTTCTCGATTTGTGGCGAGTCTCCCGCAGCTTGCTGTTTGGAATTAAAATATCGCAGCTGTGTTTTCGTGATTGGAAACTGCTGCTTGATTTGGAAAATAGCGCCATTGTGTGTTTTTTTTTTTGGAAAAATCGATGCACTATTGAAAAACCACTGTTGTGCTTGCAAAAACACTGCTTCTGTTTGGAATTAATTGCGCCACTGTATTGGATCTGAAACAACGTTTTCATTGGACCGAATAAGAGAATATAAGCCACGTTAATTGCTTTTCACTTTTGTTGTGCGCTTCTTTGGAAACTTACACTTTACAGTTTGTACCGAAAACAGTTTGTTGCCACTGTTGGTGCTTTGAAAAACTACACCTAGTTTGGTTGAAAAGCACTGCTTTTGTTTTTGCTTTCAAAAAATCACTGGCTGCTGTTTGGGATTCAAGGCGCTACTGCTCAATGATTTTTCTAATCCCATTCAATGCACATCATTCTTTTTAATCTTCTTGTGATTGCCGTGGCTTGCTCAAGCTTCTTGCGCCGCCAGATTTTGCATAGTGATCTTCGTTCTTCTTTAATTTTTTTTATTTTATTTTGATTACATAAAATAAAAAAACTAAAAATCAAAAAATAATAATTTTTATATTGATCTTATGCCTCCGTAGAGTTCATAATCAATCTACCACGATAAACTATCGTGGTTAAAAAAATTAAATCATCATTCATACATTCAATCAAACATGATAATAAATGATGATCATAAAACTGGGATTAGAACGCCTGCAAAACAAAGTTAACAACAGTTCTAAAACTAAACGGGCAAAAACGCCAAAACGGGCTCCAAATAAAACTTTTGACGACAAATGATTAAAATAAAATCCATGCAACTAAAGTTAATTAGAAGAATACCTCTTGTCAATCGATTCTTCAACTACGATTTGATTTCGAGCTGAAGATCCTGTCAGATTTTCTACTGTATTCCTTTCTGCGATTCTCGAATGTAGTGTGGGTTACGAAATATCGAGAACTCGTACCGGCAGAACCCAGATATCTTTTGTCTTGAAAGACAAAATATGATATATGATATATGATATATTTCCAACTGATTCAGCCTACCCGCATTTATATAGGGTTACAGCAAGGACCTATGGAGCTCTGATCCATAATCTCATGACTTTTTAGTATTGAGCTTCTGTTATTAAATGCTTACTATTTCTCATCACATTAAGATTTTTGATACCCGCCAATTAAATGTAATTACTGACAATTTGATTTAATTGGCATCTTGATATTACTTAAGCCATTTTCTTTAACTTATTTGACTGCTAGATAATCAAATTCACCTGTAGGGTTTGGCTCGGTCAAACTTTATAAGCTTCCTTATGGGGATATCGTCAATTCTGATCTTTCAGAATGTGGATTCTGTCAATAATTAATATTTGCCATATAAATAATATCGTTATCCAACTTACCGGGAATATAAACTCATATAAGATCGCACTCTTTAATGAATCAAAACAACGAATATTAAATATTCGCAAATCAATAATTATTTCAGGATTAAGAGAATAAGCGCTATTCATAATAATCTTGGGGTGTCAATTAATTTATATAGTCCGTATAAAATTAATTACTCCAAATGTCCCGTTCAATACACACAAAGTGTACTAATACAGAGAGTCAGAATAATAGACAATGCTATTTTCTATTCCCAGTAACCAAGACAGGCCTACTAAAACTCTGTACTACAGTCGTACCGATGGTATGTTCATTTCCATCTAAATTGTGAACATAAAACTTATATTCTGCAAGAATCTAAAATTTGATCTTCTGTGTGCAAGCTGTACTCTACACACCAGATTAAATACTATACAGAATATCAGACATCCATGTATATCATTAAGAAAATGACACACATATATTGCTCATAAAGATTCTTACAAAATAAAATTTTAATTTTATTAATGTAAAATTAAATACTAAAAATATAGTTTTCAGTATACCAACCATAACAATCTCCCACTTATACTCAAAATTATGCTTCCAAACATCTGACTCCCATGCCCTCTACATGACTATCAAAAGTCATAGTGAGTAAGCTCTTTGTAAAAGGAGCTGCAAGGTTGTCTCCAGATGCAATTTTGGTCACAACAACATCACCTCGCTATACAATTTCTTATATTAGGTGATACTTATGCTCAATGTGCTTGCCTTTCTTATGGACCCTTGGCTCCTTCAAGTTTGCAACTGCTCCACGATTGTCATAATAAAGTGTAATAGCCGACTGAACTGAAGATACCACCTCTAGATCCAACAAGAAGTTCCTGAGCCAAACAGCCTCCTTGGCTGCTTCAGAAGCGACGACATACTCGGCCTCAATGGTGGAATCAACAATGTAGGACTGCTTGATACTTCTTCAACTTATAGCTCCACCTCCTAAGGTAAACACATATCCTGAGGTAGACTTACAGGAATCTCTGTCAGACTAAAAATTTGAGTCTGTGTACCCCAAAGCTACTAGATTGTCTGCCTGGTAAACCAACATATAATACTTAGTCATTTTCAGATATTTGATTATATTCTTTACCGTAGTCCAATGCTCCTGCCCTGGGTTAGACTGATATCTGCTAACCATGCCAACGACAAAGTAGATGTCGGGTATAGTGCAAAGTTTAGCATACATGAGGCTTCTTACTGCCAAAGCATAAGGAACCGCCTTCATCTTCTCTATCTCATCAGGTGTCTTAGGACGCTGATTCTTGGTTAGAGTGATTCTATGCCTAAAAGGGAGAAATTCTTTCTTGGAATCTTGCATGCTAAAACGAGTAAGGATATCATCGATATACTTTTCTTGTGATAAGCCCAACATCTTTTGTTTTTGATCTAGCACAAGCTTGATCTCAAGAATGTGACTGGCTTCTGCCAAGTCCTTCATATCAAATTACCCACATAACCATACTTTACCTGTCGATAATGCCCCCACATCGTTTTCGATGAGCAAGATATCGTATATATAAAGCACTAGGAAGATCGCCACGCTTTCGTCACATTTCTTGTACACACAGGACTCATTCGGACTTTGATTGAAATCATAAGACTTTATAACTTGATCAAACTGAGTGTTCCAAGACTTCGATGCCTGCTTAAGTCCAAAACTGGATCTCTTAAACTTGTACAACATGTGTTCTTGTCCCATTGGAATGAATCCATCTGATTTTATCATATAGATACATTCATTAAGACTTCCGTTAAGGAAAGCTGTCTTGACGTCAATTTGCCAGATTTTGTAATCAAAATGTGCGATAATGGATAAGAGAATCTGGATAGACTTAAGTATGGCTACCGGCGAAAAAAATTTCTCATAATCGATTCCTTCTTTCTGAGTGAACCCTTTCACAGCAAGCCTTACTTTGAAGGTTTCAACCTTCCCATCTGCTCCTCTCTTCTTCTTGTAGATCCACTTGCATCTAATGGGTTTTATCCATTCGGGTGGTTATACAAGTTTCCAGACTTGATTGGAATACATAGATTCCATCTCTGAAATCATAGCCCTTTTCCAAAGATCTACATCTTTGTCTTTTAGTGCTTCATTGTAGTTACAAGGCTCGGTATTCAACTCATCCAAGATCTTGTCAAATGACTTTCTCAAGAACATATACCGATCAGGTTGATGAACAACCCTCCCATTACGACAAGGCACTACTTGTGTCTGTGTACTACCCATAACAGGCTGTGTAGAATCTGAACTATGTGCATCAGCACCATGTTTTTGATTTGCACCTATCGTGATGATCCTCCCACTACGACGAGGTAATAGAATATCAGTAACTTGTGATTCCTCATCCGTTCTACTGGTATTTTCTCTTAGTTCTTTTAGAACAATTTTGCTATTCGTCTTATGATCCATAATATAATCCTCTTCCAAGAATCGGGCATTGGTACTAACAATGACCTTCTGATCCTTAGGGTTATAAAATAGACCACCCTTCGTTCCCTTAGAATACCCTACAAAGTAACAAACATCTGTCGTCGGTTCCAGCTTACTGCGTTCCCTTTCAGCACATGTGCTGGACACCCCAAAATCTGAATGTGTTTCAAATTAGGCTTACGCTCGGTCCATAATTCTGTGGGAGCATAAGGTACTGACTTAGAAGATATCAAGTTCAGAACCTAAGCCCCTGTCTCTAAAGCGAGTCCCTAAAACGAATCTGGTAAACCTTAATAACTCATCATTGACCTTACCATCTCCATAAGAATCATATACCTTCTTTCTGCTACACCATTTGCTATGGAGTGCCAAGTGCAGTCAACTGTGATGTAATTCCATTTGATGAGAAGTAGTCCTTAAACTCTCCCAAGAGGGATTCCCTAACACAGTCGGATCGTAGTGATTTGATACTTTTACCTAGACGCTTTTCTGCCTTTGCCTTGAATTCTTTGAATTTCTCAAAGCAATCATACTTACGGTGCATCAGGTAAATGTATCCATACCTTGAGTAGTCTTCAATGAAACTAACGAAGTACTTAAAGCCACCTCTAGCCCGGATTGTCATAGGATCATACACATCATAATGAACCAGCTCCAATGGCTCTTTAACTCTATAGCCTTTAGCCGAAAAGGGTCTATTGATCATCTTACCCTATAAGCAAGATACATATATTAGAAGTACCTCCACTTCTAATGAACTCAAAGGTCCATCTGCTACCAGTCTGTTTATCATTTTTAGATTAATATGACCCAAGCGTAAGTGCCAAAGAAACGTTTGGCTCATTGAATAAGAAAACTTTCTCTTATATGGTAATATATATATTATTTATTTCAGTTAGTTCTAGTGTATGAGAGGTTAGAGTAATAATATAAAGATCATCCACCAATGTACCAGATCAGATAACTCATTTATTATCCTTAATAACTATAGAGTTATTAAAATAAATCAAATATCCATCTTTAACTAATCTAGAAATGAAAATTAAGTTTCTTCTAATGGCAGGTAAATAAAGACAATCTCTTAATATTAAAATTCTTTCTCTGCCAAAACTGAGAGTGACATCTTTTACTGCAACTGCTGTTATCTTTGTATTATTGCCCATATACAAGTAAATCACTCCAGCACTAAGTTGTCGGATTTCCTAAAACCCCTGCAACGAATTGCAGACATGATTAGTGGCTCCCGTATCTACACACCAGGTACCGGTAGATAACACCGCTAAACATGTTTCTATAATCAGTGAACAGAAATTATCATATTTGTTTTGCCTGCTGAGAAATACTAGACATAGTTTTTTCTAGTGCCGGGTCTGGTTGTAGTGAAAACATCTACCTTTTGACTTTTTCAGACCAGTCCATGGCCCACTAACTAACTTGAAAATCGTATCTCCTTATTTGTGAACCTTTTTCTTTTTCATATCTTTCGGCCCAGAGGAAGAAAGATATCTAAACGTGATATTTTGCAAAAAAAATCATCTTAAGCGTGATATTTTGTAAAAAATAAAATATCTAAAGTTTTTCTATTTAATTAATTAATTAAAAAAAAATTTATTTTATTTTTTATTACAAAATATTTTAATTAAAATCGAATATTCGAATTAATTAAATTACCAAGATAAAATAAATAAATAAATATATATATATATCATCCACGCAATTAATATATATAAAAAAATAAATTAAATACAAGATAAATATATCCCGATTTTATGATCTATCTGAAACTTTAAAGAGTTTTAGTCTCCTATTTAAAATAAACTAGAATGATTCAATCTTTTTCTGAATCAACTGCTTATCGGTAGTCAAATTGCATCAAGATTCTCTGATTTGTAGTGTTATACATGTATAACAATTTCAAGCCTTTGAAAAATTCAAAAACCACCGACTATTACAAAGCCATCGCTGCGCCGGTGCTGCGTTCTGGATTTTTGCTGCTGCTGTGTGTTGAGTGTTCTCGATTGCGGCGAGTCTCCCGCAGCTTGCAGCTTGCTGTTTGCAATTAAAAAATCGCAGCTATGTTTTTGTGATTGGAAACCGCTGCTTGATTTGGAAAATAGCGCCACTGTGTGTTTTTTTTGTGTGGAAAAATCGAGGCACTATTGAAAAACCACTGCTGTGCTTGAAAAAACACTGCTTCTGTTTGGAATTAATTGCGCTACTGTATTGGAACTGAAACAGCGTTTTCATTGGACCGAATCAGAGAATATAAACCACGTTGATTGCTTTTCACTTCTGTTGTGCGCTTCTTTGGAAACTTACCCTTTACAGTTTGTACCAAAAACAGTTTGTTGCCACTATTGGTGCTTTGAAAAACAACGCCTAGTTTGGTTGAACATCATTGCTTTTGTTTTTTCTTTCAAAAAATTGCCGGCTGGCGTTTGGGATTCAAGGCGCTACTGCTCAATGATGTTTCTAATCCCATTCAATGCACATTATTCTTTTTAATCTTCTTGTGATTGCCGCAGCTTGCTCAAGCTTCTTGCGCCGCCAGATTTTGCACAGTGTTCTTCGTTCTTCTTTAATTTTTTTAATTTTATTTTGACTACATAAAATTAAAAAAATTAGAAATCAAAAAATAATAATTTTTACATTGATCTTATGCCTCCATAGAGTTCATAATCAATCTACTCCGATCAACTCTCGTGGTTAAGAAAATTAAATCATCATCCATGCATTCAATCAAACAAGAAAATAAATGATGATCATAAAACTGAGATTAGAACGCCTGCAAAATAAAGTTAGCAACAGTTCTAAAGTTACAAGGCCCCGATAACCGAAAATAAAAAACAAAACGACTATAATACCAATTTTTGGAGGCAAAAACTGCCAAGATCATTGTTTTTCTAAACGATTTTTGGTAAAAAATTAACTGAACGGGTAAACGCCGAAACAAGCTCCAGAGAAAACTTTTGACAACGAACGATCAAAATAAAACCCATGCAACCAAAGTTAATTAGAAGAATACCTCTTATCGATCGATTCTTCAACTACGATTTGATTCTGAGTTGAAGCACTTACCAGATCTTCTACTATATTCCTTTATGCGATCGTCGAATGTAGTGTGGGTTACGGACTATCAAGAACTCATACCGACAGAACTCAGATATCATCTTGAAAGAAAAAATATGATATATGATATATCTCCAACTGGTTCAGGCTACCCGCATATAAATAGGGTTACAGTAGGGACCTAGGGAGTAACTATTAGTAGGATTTCCAGTGGAACATAGATACTTACTAGCGATTTCTGCAATTATGGAAAGACGCAGCGGTTTATGCAATTATCATAAAACACTAAATTACAATTCACACCAGTAAAAAACTATAATTGCACTTTGACCTATAATCTCAAGACCTTCTTGTATTGAGCTCATGTTATTAAATGCTTACCATTTCTCCCCATGTTAAAGATTCTTGATACCCGCTAATTAAATTTAATTACTGGCAATTTAATTTAATTGGAATCTTGATATTCCTTAAGCCCTTTTGGTTAACTTATTTTACCGCCGAATAATTAAATTTACCTATAGGGTTTGGCTGGGTCAAAATTTATAAGCTTTCTTAAAGTGTTATTGTCAATCCCAATCTTTCGAAACGTGAATTCTATCAATAATTAATATTTTTAATATAAATAATAACGCTATCCAACTCACCGGGAATATAGACCCATATAAGATCACACCCTCTAAGGAATCAAAACAACGAATATTAAATATACGCAAATCAATAATTATTTCAGGATTAAGAGGATAACACTATTCATAATAACTTTGGGGCGTGAATTAATTTATATAGTAAGTATAAAATTAATTACCCCAAATGTCCCATTCAATACACACAAAGTGTGCTAGCACAAAGAGTCGGAACAATAGACGGCACTATTATCTGTTCTCCGTGACCAACACAGGCCAACTAAAACTTTGTGCTACAGTCGTACCGATGGTGTGTCCATTTCCATCTAAACAGTGAACATAAAATTTATATTCTGTAAGAACCTAAAATCTGATCTTTTATGTGCAAGCCGTATTCTATACACCAGATTAAATATTACACAGAATATTGGACATCCATGCATATCATTAAGAAAATGATACACATACTTTATTCGTAAGGATTCTCATAAAATGAAAAATTAATTCTATTAAAATTAAATTAAATACTAAAACATAGTTTTGAGTATACCAACCCTAACATCCTTGACTATAAAACTGTATTGGGTGTTATATGGTATGTGTTGTGGTGAATTTTTTGTCGTGAGATTAGTTAGAAAGTTAGAGTATTTTGCTTCTGGGCTTGGCTCATGGCATTCATGCCATGGATGAGGAGGAGTTCTTGGAGGAAGTCATCCCTGAGGGAAAAGAAGAGTTGAAAGAACAGGGTGAGTTCCAAGAGCACATGGATCCCGCTGATGCATTTTGAGGTGTCAAGTCTCTGCTTTTGTTCTTATATTCACTTTTTATCGTGCTTAGCATAATTTTTGAAATTTTGTTGGTGAAACTGTAATAGTTATGTAATTTTGAATGATTCAAAACTCATTTACGATGTAATAACTAATGTATGTAAATATGAATGTATGGCTAATATTTTCCTATATTTATATTTATGTATGTCTCGACGTGCCCAGAGCACGGGGCGTCACAGTTAGTATTAGAGTTTATGTTTAGTGAACCTTCAGACCTTGGATTATGGGAAACCACGAGTTCTGTAGCGTAGATTCTCTGTAGAAATTCTATATTATTGACTTGTCACTTATAATTTTAACAATTTAAAACCCTTATCTTAAGTTTCTCTTTCTAGTAGGATGGCATCCAACCTCGAACCAGTAGTAGAACTCGAACCAACAGGAGAACCATGGTAGGCGCAGGACCTAGAGGATTCAGATCTAGAAGAAGACCCGAAAGAAATGCCCGTGGAGGAATAAGAACCAACTGAAGTTCTCCCCTTAGCATGGTTTTTGTCAGGAGAGTCAAAGGGTAACGAAGCAGAAGAAGTCGAGAAAGCAGGGGAAGGCGAGGCTAAGGCCAATTACGATGCGAAAAGCGAAGAGGAAGACGAGAATGAGGACGAGGATGAAGAAGAAGGAACCATTTCTTTCCAGTACGACAAGCTTGAAGCACCTACACCTGAGTCTGATGAGGATGAGGTTGTTGATTCTATTATATACTTTGGTCATCAGGACAACCGAGGGTATCGCGTAGGAGAAAGGGTATATGCCAAAATATGTCCGGACAAGATATGTTTGTGAAGGAAACTAAAGACCTTTGTTCGTTTTGTAGGATCTGTACGAGTGCTTGAGAAGTATAGCAAGACACTCTACCGTTTAGAATTTCCCCAAGGGTTTGAGGCCCGACTCGAAGACATGCTGACTGCGAAATGGATGCAGCGCCAGAGACCGAAGGACGAAAGACGAATCATCGATCCACTTGACCTGACCATCGACTTTGATAACTTGGAGATATACCAGGAATTTCCAATGGCGATAAAAAACGAGATGAGGATGGGACCAACCAATGCTAGGCATGCCGAGGTGCTAAGGCGCAGCTATAACATATACGACGCAACGTGGGAATGCAAGGCGATTGTCCGTTATTTCTACCCGCATCTCTTTTCTTAGGCCTTAGTGTGTAGGCATTGTATTTCTCTTTTGTTTAAGTGTTGTAATTGTTCGAGTGCTGTATGCATATTTTGAGAACTACTTGAAAAATCTTGTACCAGTTATGAGTTGAGATGAAAAAAAAACGTTACAGCTAAATCTCTACAAGTAATTTTGGAACCCTACATTAACTCCACAAGATCCCAAAACACGAGAAATAATCAAGAATTAAAATAATCTGCAAGACCATAACACTCTTTTATTTTTAGGATGGCTGGTGGATGACCAAATCACCGACAAGCTAACGGACCCATAGACAACGAAGTGCCGGGATTAGCCCAAGTGTTGCGAGAACTAGCTGCTAGCATCAACCGTCCTATCATACGTGATCGAGCGTGGTTCTTATCTGAGATGGGTAGACAGCGAGCCCCGACGTTCAGAGGAGGAACTGAACCTAGGAAAGTAGAAGAGTGGCTGAGGGCGGTTAAGAAGTTGTTTAATTCTATGGGAGTCCTAGGACAAAGGAGACCACGTAGCCTTGGCGGCACACGTACTAGAAGGAGAAGTCGATCATTGGTGGTCCTTAATCAACAACACACAGGACGTAAGAGCTCTAGCTTGGGACCAGTTGGAGGACTTGTTCTTGGAAAAGTATTTCCCAGCCCCCTTCCGTCAAGGACAAGTTCGTGAGTTTTTGGATCTTAAATAAGGCTCGATGAAAATAACGCAATACGTGAATCGTTTCGAGGAGTTAAGTCGCTTTGCCGCAACCCTAGTACCTGATGAGGAATCTAAGGTGCAAAAGATTGAATGGGGCCTTGAGCCATCTGTTCGAACTAGGGTGATTTACCTGCAGCTCCCTACGTACACTCAAGTAGTACGGGCCGCTTTACTCGCTGAAATCAATCTGGCCAATTCAAGGAAGATTTTGAACAAAAATAAGGGAAGTACCAGCTCTGGAGGGCCTATGAGAAGCAACATAGTGCTTGTTCCTAAGAAGCCATACTACCAGGAGTACAGACAAGGACAATCAAGGAATCCCTCCGTAACTTCTGTGGTATGCTTCAAATGTCAACAACTAGGACATAAGAGGACAGATTGTCCACGACTAAAATAGAAGACTCAAAATAACTAACCCTAACAATGGAGGCAACCCCAGAATCCATTGCCGAGATACCCACAACCTGCTCAAGTTGCTAGGCCAGCAACTAACCCGCAAAATGGAAGGGGAAGGCCACCGCATAATGGAAATCATAAACCCCAGGGAGGTTTAAACAGTGGGATAAGGAATATGAACACCAGGAACAACAATGGGAACAGGCCTATAGGAGGATGCATCTTTGCCCTGCAAGAAGAAGAGGATGAGGAAGACACCCAAGTCATACAAGGTATGTTCGTATTGTTTAATACCTTAGTGAAAGTGCTATTTGATTCAGGAGCATCCCATTCCTTTATATCTTTAGCTTGCATAAAATCTTTGTTCTTGGAACCTGAGGCCTTAGACCAAACCCTAAGTGTTATCACACCTTTAGGAAGTCTAGCATGAGTAGATTTCGTTTGTAGAGCGTGTACGTTGCAAATAAACGATATCCTTATTGTGACGCCCCGTCCTCCGAGCACGTCAGGACATACATAAATATAAATAAAGGGATATTCTTGCCATTCATTTATATTTACAACCGTTAGTTATTACATCATAAAGGAATTTTGAACCGTTCAAAATTACATAACTATTACAGTTTCACCAAGAAATTTCAAAAATTACACTAAGCATGAGAAAAGTGAATATAAGAAGAAAAGTAGAGGTCTCAACTCCTCATAATGCATCAGCGAAATTCACGTGCTCTTGGAACTCAACCTATTCTTCAAACATTTATTCTCTCTCAGGGATGACTTTCTCCAAGAACTCCTCCTCACTTATGGCACGAATGCTTTGAGCCAAGGCCTAGAAGCAAAATGCTCTAACCTTCTAACTAATCTCACGGCACAAAATTCACCGCAACACAAATCATATAACACCAGTATAGTTTATAGTCAAGGAGACAGACAAATTTATGACAGAAGAGCAGATAAGTCAATAAACGTGAGTATATGAGATGCCGTGTATGAAATGAAAATTCCCAACCCAACATGCACCCAGATTATAACAGGGATTCCACGCTGGGAATCACTAGAGTAGACTTTCATGGGAATTTGATCACCAAAGCCATCATCGCGCCTCGTTGAGAATAGTAACCACATCGCCGGGCGTCATGCCACAGCTGTTTTACTCAATGGCAACGGCGTGGGGTTCAAACCATACTCCAGGCCAACAATATTCAATAAATCAAACCTGTAACACCAGGGATGTACCCAGGGTGTACAAGGGGAATTCATCCTAAGCGATTTGTCCTACCTTAAGACTCGTGATGCCTGCGCCGGTGTTAACCCAAAAGTCCAAGCTATCAAAATCAGAATGCTAACGACGAACCCATGGTACCCGAAAAAATTCGTAAACTATTTCAAACACCGGGGGCACGTCCAGGGTGTATATGCCAAAATATTTTCGAAAATGGCAACCAAGGACGCCCTAGACTTAGAATCATGAAAGACAACTCAACATAACCCATCTCGATTATAAATTAACTAATCGAATTCTAAGGAGCACCATTATGTTCCCGTACGTTAGGTTCCCATACATTAATGTCCTGGTCACTACGGCGTATAGCGGCAGTTCTGCTCAAGACATGATACGGCTTAGGACGTAACACGGCTCAGGACATACATAGCCTAAAGTTTACATATCCACAACGGTTTACACAGATGGACTCCAATATGCTATGATGCAAGTGACAATTCCCATGATTTGAAATACGAATCTCAAGTACCACTATCTATAGCGTGGTATCAACTAGCATGGCAAAGTTCATGATACAACTCGCAATTCATAAAGTACAGGTATGTGAAGCATAAACTACAATTCTCAAGATATCATTCAACATGATGGAATGAATTCAAAAGTATCATACATTCACTTAGAAACACTAATCAACTAATTCAAACCAATAATCATATAGAACTTGGGTCTCATAACAAGGTACTCACACACACACTTAGCAACTTTTAAGGCCAAAAATCAAGAATTAAATTAAAAGATCCAACAAGGTTTTGGGGTATCTAGACTTGGAATCAAGTTATGATTTTTATTTACCATTTAGTTAAAAAAATTTCTACAACTCTTGTGTTTAAAACAAAGGCCAAAACTTAAGGCAAATGGGTGAACATTTCATATTAAGTAAAGACGGTTCAGCACTTTTCTCAAGATTTTACCAAAATTATGCTTCTGTTGGTCTTGGTTTTGGGGTATCATTTCAAGTTTAAATGAGCCCATTTTTTAGTATGTCCTAGTTCAACAAGTGCCTTACATGTTTCATGTTTAGAGCTAAGAATAGTTGTTTGAAACAAATTTGACTTTTTGGCCATTTTAAAAAGTAGATTCTGTCAGCCGCAAAAACTCAGCAGAGCCAGTTTTGGACAGAGGGTTTGAAACAGTTTTGGGACTTTATCCCGAGGCTTTAAGGTCTGATTTTTGGGCAGCAAGAACTTCAATATGTTAGCTACAATATTCATGTAGACCAATTTTGGAATAGGTCACTAGAAATAGGAGTTTTGAGATATATAAATATATGTAACAGAATATTCCTTAGGAGTTAAAACTCAATAGAGAATTTCAAAGGGATTTTGAACTATCAAAACTCAATAGTTTGTTCTCATTTTCGGTGGATAGATAGATATACATGTTATCTACAACTTTCATGATTTGACCAAAATTCGGATCTCATATTAAAATAGGATTTCCAAGTCGGTAGTGTTAACTGATCAAAAAATAACACACTTCGATAAATTTTTAATATCTTGAGTTCTAGTTATGCAAATGAGCTGAAATCAACTTTAGATGAAAGATAACACAAAAAGATAAGTCTGGACATAAAGAACATGCTTAGATAAATTTTCTATATTGAGTTATGGCATTTCAAATCTCATAGCAGAAATATCAAAGTTCTCAAATATTAAGCCTCTTAGGGTTCAAGTCTTCTACTTATACCATGTCAAGTTTTTGTTCCATATGAGAAGGCTAGGGAACAACAAGGGAACAAGAATCATTTTATTTTAGTCCTTTTCTTCTTTCATCACATGGGTTCAAATGGGTTTGAGTTGACATGGTGCAAATTTTGAGGGAGATACATCAGATTTGGTGGAGGGATTACAGCTAGGGGGCTATTTGGGGGACAAAAACCTAACCCCACATAAATCAAGGGGTTTTGCATTGGTTTACGTGCCCTTTTGTGTAAGAAAATATATTAAAAGTTAATTTGATGTATATTTTTTGTGTCTTTTCCTACTGAAACCTATTACTTTAGTATATTTATGATAAATATAGTATTCTCATATATTATCATAGTTTTCATAGCAATTGATCAAATAGATGTAATCTTTTAAGTCAAATTAAGGTATTTCGGCAATATATGACTTTTTAACTTATTTTGTTGTGTATGAACTTCAATAATGATTTAATTTCTTTTGTTGACCTATAACACTATGTTATTATGTCTAGTACTTGTTCAACAAGTATTGGATCATCATAACACTTAATTTAATACATTTCTCATCATTTTAAGCTAAAAAGAAAGCAAAAAGTCACTTTTTGGCACACTTCTCAAGGTGGTTGGCCACTAAGGGGTAATTTTTTCATTTTTGATGTTATTTTATCCTTTGCTGCTTAATTGTACTTAAATCATTTATTTAGAGCATCCATTTGTCAAAATTTAGATTTTTAAGACTTTTTGTTGTACTATGGGAAAAATGGTCATTTTACCCTATTTATGAGTGTTTTTGAATTTTAAGTCATTATTTCATGATATTTACTTTCTTTAGAATGTTGGAAAACTCTCTAGGAGCTAAGGTTTTGTTGTATGTGTTTTGAACTTTTTTGGGATTTTCGGGCCGAACTTAGGGTTTTCAATTCAAGTTAGGGTTCTGAACCTCTTTTGTGTTCTATGATCTCGTGGACTATCCGTAACTAACACTTAGGATTTGGGCTTGGTCTTTAGAAGGGTCGTTATCAATCGGGTTGTTACAACTAGGGTCTGTACCGGGTCGTTACACTTATGACTTGCGACTTACAAGTAATGGACTTTAATGGGTACGACGTGATTCTTGGAATAGATTGGCTCTCTGGACATCGTGCTATCTTGGCTTACTGACAGAAGAAAATATGGGCACAAGTAGAGGATGGAACTACCGTGCGAGTTCAAGAAGAACAACGTGAAATCTTAACCCCGAGTAGTGCGAAAGAGTGCAAATCGAATAACTTTGTAGGAAGATTAACCTGCCTTCTTGCTAGTATAAATGTCTCATCAACCCCCAAGTTACCACGAGTCATGTGTGAATATGAAGATGTATTCCCAGAAGAAGTACCTGGATTACCCCCACACCGTGAGATCGAGTTTTCGATAGAGCTCCAACCTGAAACTGCACCGATTTTAATTGCAGCACACCGAATGGCTCCCATCGAGCTAAGAGAGTTAAAGGACCAACTTTAAGAATTGCTCAGAAGGATTTTATCCATCCAAGTATATCGCAGTGGAGAGCACCAGCAATATTTGCAAAGAAGAAGGATAGAACCTTACATCTTTGCATCGACTATCGTCAGTTGAACAAAGTAACGATCAAGAATCGATTCCTTTTACCCTACATAGACGATCTCTTCGACCAGCTTCGAGGGTCAGCCTATTTCTCAAAGATCGATCTACGCTCAGGCTATCACAAACTCCGAGTTAAAGAGGAAGATATTCCAAAGAAAGCCTTTAGAATGCGATATGGACACTATGAGTTCATGGTGATGCCTTTTGGATTGACGAATGCCCCAAGAGTTTTCATGAGTTTGATTAACATACTTTTTTAGCCCTACCTCGACCATTTTGTAGCAGTTTTTATAGACGACATCTTGGTATATTCAAGAATTGAGGAACAACATGACCATCATTTAAGGATTGTTTTGCAGAAACTAAGGGATTCACAACTCTATGCGAAGGCAAGCAAGTGAAAATTTTGGTTACATGAAGTGAAATTTCTAGGACACGTGGTTTCTAAAGAAGAGATAGCTGTGGATCTAGCCAAAGTGGAAGCCGTTTTGGATTGGAAAACCTGAGTAAAAAATACATTCGGGAAATCGTTCATCTTCACGGAGTTTCGTTATACATCGTATCAGATCGACACTTGCATTTCACCTCGCAATTCTGGCAATGCCTACCAGCTGCTTTAGCAACGGAGCTTTGTTTCAACACAGCTTTTCATCCACAAATTGACGGACAATCTAAATGCACAATTCAAACGCTACAAGACATGCTTCGAGCTTGTGTCATGCATTTCAAGGGACATTGGGAAAAGCACCTATCGTTGGTCGAGTTCGCTTACAACAACAGCTACTAGTCTAGTATTGGCATGACGCCGTATGAAGCTCTTAACGGAAGACATTTCGTTCACCAATTTGTTGGACTGAAGTGGGAGAGAACACACTTTTTGGATCATATCTTATACGAGAGATTACCGAGAAGATTCGACTGATTCAGCAACGATTAGCCACCGCTCAGAATAGACAAAAGAGCTACGCCAATCAGCGACAGAGACCACTACAATTTGAAGTAGGAGATATTGTATTCCTGAAGATCCAATATTCCTGAAGATCCAACCACGACGAGGTGTTATATGTTTCGGCCGAAAAGGGAAGCAACTCCAAGGTACATTGGACCGTTCAAGATTTTGGCTAGAGTTCGAGAAGTAGCATATCGTTTAGCTCTATCACCGCAGCTTGCTAGTGTTCATAACGTTTTTCATGTGTCGATGTGGAGAAAGTACGAACCTGATCCTGCTCACATTTTAGATTGCAAGGAACTCCATGTCGATGAGGATGCTACTTTTGAAGAACAACCCATAAGGATAATCGATCAATGTGACAAGGTTCTTAGAGGAAAAACCATCCCGCTCATTCGAGTTCTTTGGAATCACAACAGAATTGAAGAATCAACCTGGGAACGAGCGGAAGCTATGAGGGTAAGTCATTCCCAGTTATTCGCAGATTGAGGTACGATACAATATTTCGGGGACAAAATTAATTTTTAGGGGGGTAGATTGTAATGACCCTACTCGGACTCTATTATTTGTGATGGAAAGTCCACGAGGCCATATAATACAGAGGAGGTTCAAAACCCAAAATCGAATCGAAAATCCTAAATTCGACCCGAAAATCCTAAAAAGGTCTAAAACACAGGCAGAAAAACCTTAGCACTCGGAGGGTCTCCTAACATTCTAAATGAAGTAAATATCATGAAATAATGAATTAAAAATTAAAAATTCTTATAAATAGGGTAAAATTACCGTTTTACCTCTAATACAGCAAAAAATTTTAAAAATCTACATTTTGACACATGGATACCCTAAATCAAGAATTTAAGTACAACTAAGTAGCAAATGACAAAATAACATCAAAAATGACAAAAATATCCCTTAGTGGCTGACCACCTAGGGAAGAGTGCCAAAAAGTGACTTTTTGCTTTCATTTTATCTTAAAATGATGAGAAAAGTATTAAATTAAGCATTATGATGATCCAATACTTGTTGAACAAGTAATATACATAATAATATAGTGTTATAGGTCAACAAAATAAAACAAATCATTATGGAAGTTTACACACAATAAAATAAGTTAAAAAGTCATATATGGGCAAAATAACTTAATTTTAATTAAAAGACTACATCTATTTAATTAATTACTATGAAAATTTTGATAATACATGGGAATACAATATTTCTCATAAACATACTAAAATATAATGTCTCAGTAGGAAAAGACACCAAAAAGATACATCAATTTAACTTTTAATGCATTTTCTTGCACAATAGGGGCACAAAAATCGAGAAAAACCTCTTGATTGATGGGGGATCAAATTTTGGTTCCCAAACTGACCCCTAACTATATTTATCTTCCCCATATCTAATTTTTAGCCCTGAAAAGTGAAAACATCTCAAATCAACTCAAGTCTCATTAATTAAAAAGGAAAAAAATGTCTTTCATGGGTACTTTTTGTTCCCCCCATGTCCCCTAGTCTTTGCCTATATAAAGGAAGCCAAACACCCTCTTCTCTACATGAAATGTTTGCCTAAGTGAGGGAGAGAAACCAGAACCTCTTGCTCTTGAGTGATAAGGTGAGTTTGAGGGAGAAAAGGGTAGAAAAAGGAAGAAATCAAGGAGATTTTTGAAAGCTAAGTCCAATTCCATCCTCCACCCTCTTTTGATCTCTCAAACAAGTAAGTAAAATCTCTAAATATTATGTCTAACATCCTTCAAAATATATCCCAACACTTCGCTTTAAACACTCTAAGAATCGAGAATCGAAATCAAATCAAAAAGGTGTCGTAGTTGGAAATTTGGGGCAGTTATGCTTATGGGTGATAAGAGATGTTGTTGTATGTTGTTATCTTTGAGTTTGATGACTTTTAAGTGTGTTGAAACCTTGATATTAAAGTCTAAAACACAAGCATGCCAACAAATGGAACACAAACTTGACATAATATAAGTAGAAGACTTGGACCATAAGAGACTTGATTTTTAACAGCGTAGATGTTTCTGCCATGAACTTTGGAACGCCATAACTCAATGTAAAAATTTGATCTAAGCATATTCCTCACATCCAGATTTATCTTTTTGTGTTATCTTCCATCTTAAGGTGGTTTCAATTCATTTTCATAAATAGAACTCGAGATATTATAATTTTACCAAAGTGTGTGTCATTTTTCGATCAGTCAACACTACCGACTTGGAAACCCTAGTTTAAAGTGAGATCCAAACTTTGGTCAAAACATGAAAGTTGTAGATAACATGTATATATATCTACCCACCACAAAGGAGCACAAATTATTGAGTTTTGATAGTTCAAAACTCCATTGAAAGTCTCTGTTGAGTTTCAACTCTGAAGGAACACTTATGTCACATATTTTTGTGTAGACCAAAATCCCTATTTTTAGTGACCTATTCCAAGAGTAGTCTACATAAACATTGTAGCTAATATATTGAACCACTTTCTGTCCACAAATAAGACCTTAAAGGCTCGGGATGATATCCCAAAACCATTTCAAACCGTATGTCCAAAACCGGCTCTGCTGAGTTTTAGCGTCTAACAGAATCTATTTTCTAAAATGGCCAAAAAGTCTAACTTGTTCCAAACAACTACCCTTAGCTCTAAATATAAAACTTGTAGGGGACATGTTGAAATAGAACATACTCAAAAATAGATTTATTTTTACTTGATATGATACCCCAAAGCGGAGATCAACATAAGCATATTTTTTGGTAAAATCTTGAGAAAAGTGCTAAACCGTTTTTACTTAGAATGTTTTGTTCACCCTTTTGCCATAGGTTTTGGCCTTGGTGTTAAACATGAGAGTCATAAAAAAATATTTTTATCTAAACAGTGTATAAAAATCATAATTTGATTCCAAGTCTAGAGGCCCCAAAACCTTGTCGGCTCTTTTAATTTAATATTTGATTTTTTATCTTAAAATTTGCTAAGTGTATGTTTGAGTACCCTTTATTATGAGACCCGAGTTTTTATGTGATGGTTGATTTGAATTAGTTGATTAATATTTCTAAGTGAATGCATGATGATTTAGAATTCATGCGATCATGTTGAATCATATCTTGAGATTTTAGCTTGTGCTTCACACACATACTTGTACCTTATGCTTGCACGTTGTTCCATGAATCTTGGCATACTAGTTGATGACATGCTATAGATGGTTGTATTTGAGATTCATACCATACATCATTGATATCGTCACTTGCATTCTAGCATATTGGAGTCCATCTGTACAAACCGTTGTTGGGATGGGCTGTATTGAGATTGTTTTTCTTGATTCTAAGTCTATGGCATCCCTGGTTACCATTTTCGAAAATATTTTTGGATTAATTCCCCTTGTGCACCCTGGGTGTGTCCCCGATGTTACAAAATTAGTTTATACACTTTTGGCGTGTCCCCGGTGTTTGAAATGGTTTATGAATATTGTTGGGCACCATGGGTTTGTCGCTAGCATTCTAATTTCGATAGCTTGAACTTTTGGGTTGACACCGACGAAGGCATCACGAGTCCTAAGGTGGGACAAACCACTTGATATATGTCTGAAATGATTGATTTATTTATTATTGAAATTGTTAGCCTAGAGGATGGCATTAATTATTGAATTTGTTAGCCTGGATTATGGCGCGGACCCCAACGCCATTGCCATTGAGTAAAGCAGCTGTGGTATGAAGCCCGACGAAGCATTTACTATTCGCAACGAGGCGTGATGATGGCTTTGGTGATCAAATACCCGTGAAAGTCTACTCTGGTGATTCCCGGTGTGGAATTCCTGTTATAATCTAGGTGCATGTTGGGTTGGGCATCTGCATTTCATACACGGCATCTCATATGCATATGTTTATTGACTTATCTGCTATCTTGTCATAAATTTATCTGTCTCCTTGACTATAAAATGTACTGGGTGTTATATGGTATGCGTTATGGTGAATTTTGTGCTGTGAGATTAGTTAGATGGTTAGAGTATTTTTCTTCTGGGCCTTGGCTCGTGGCATTCGTGCCACAGGTGACGAGGAGTTCTTGAGAAAGTCACCCCCAAGGGAGAAGAAGAGTTGGAAGAACAGGATGAGTTCCTAGTGCACATGGATCCCGCTGATGCATTGTGGGGAGTCAAGATCTCTGCTTTTGTTCTTATATTCATTTTTTCCCGTGCTTAGCATAATTTTTGAAATTTCATGGTGAAACTATAATAGTTATGTAATTTTGAACGATTCAGAACTCGTTTATGATGTAATAACTAACGTACGTAAATATAAATGTATGGCTAGTATATCCATATATTTATATTTATGTATGTCCTGACGTACCCGGAGGACGGGGCGTCACAGGCCATTCTCCTTACTTAGGTTTTTAATGTTGGAGGCAAAACTGGCAAGATCATTATTTTTGTAAACGATTTTTGATAAAAAAATTAATTAGACAGGTAAATGCCGAAACGAGCTCCAAATAAAAATTTTAACGTCGAACGATCAAAAATAAACCCGTGCAACCAATGTTAATTTAAAACAATACCTTTTGTCGATCTATTCTTCAACTACGATTTGAATCTGAGTTGAACCTCCAATCATATCTTCTACTGTATTTTCTTACGCGGTTTTCGAATGTAGTGTGGGCTACGGTTCTTTGAGAACTCGTACCGGCAGAACCATGATATATTTAAGTCTTGAAAAACAAAAACAATACCATAATAATAATGAGATATGATCTATCAATCTCAAACTGGTTCAGCCTACCCGCGTATATATAGGGCTACAGCAGAGACCTGGAGAATAATTATGAGTAAGACTTCCAGTGGAACGCAGATACCTACTAGCGATTTCTGTAATTATGGAAAGACGCAGCAGTTTCTACAATTTCCATAAAACACTGAATTACAGTTCACACCACTAAAGAACTATAATTGCACTCTGACCCATAATC